>JAHRHZ010000112.1:690168-828774 GCA_024137785.1 Ginglymostoma cirratum
TGCTCCTGTGATGCTGCTTGGCCTGCTGTGTTCATCCAGCCCTATGCTTGTTATCTCAAAGTAATGGATTTAGCACAGGAGCAAAAGAATGACAGAGAATTGAAAAACTCATAGGAGAAGCAGAATCAGACACATATAAAGCACACAAGGGGATCTATGTTCAGGCAGAGTAATTTTGTATGAAGGAAAATTTGTGATGCCAGAGGGGGTCGAAATCAAACGATTCTCTGGTATCATGCTTCATGGGGACATAAAGGGGTGCAGAATACCCCGAAACACAGAATCATAACAGGGAACACATTTTACGGCCCAAGTAATGCAAAATGTAATGACCCCTTTTGGGATCAGACACATATCCTATTAACCACAGTCTAGTGGAATTGCGGAAAGGATGAATCGGACACTGAAATTCATGATAGTCAAAATGGTGCAGCAGAATACGACTGGGGAGCATAAGACAACCTGGCAGGCTGTTCTGCCCAAATGTTAATGATGCTTAGGAACACCATGGCTTCATCAACATCCTTTTCAGCTCATGACAGGAAAGGACATGAGAGGAATGGAGGGGTTGATAGGTTTGTCTAAGCCTGAAGTAGACAGCATCATATCAAAAAAAAATGGGTACAACAGTTGGTAGAAACAGTAAAAGAAGCAAAGTACATATCAGCCCACTAAAGGAGAGGCAGCAAAGTAAAGCCTATTTGACGCAAAAGCCAGCCCGATAGAATTGAGTCCCGGACAAGCAGTAATGAGAAGAATACACCAGCCCACCTCATTCTTGAGTCCAAAGTTCATCGGTCCCTATTAGACAGTATGTAGGGCTGGCCCATCAGTATACAAGGTATTAATGGTGCCAGATAAGAGTGGCTGATATCACATCAATCAGTTAAAGTGAGTAGGAAAGAAATAATGTGATGCTCGATGCTGATGATGTTCCCAGTTCCCAAGGTTGGAGAGAGCAAGAACATGACCAGTTACAGATATCCGAAGATATAACTGGAATGCGACCCCAATATTGGCCATCCGTGTATAAAGGATAGCCAAGGAAAACAACTAAAGAAAAAGGAAAAAGATAGAGGAAGTAAGTGGGTCACACAAAATGGACAGTTAGAATCTGAAGCATATTGGGAACAGGGGATAGACAAACTGGCTCAGATTTTGGACAGCCTGGGCTTATAGTAGTGATAAGAAAGAAACTGTAAATAAGAGCAGAAATTACACTTGTATGTTACATATTTAACCTAGGATGAGGGGAATAATACATTTTGTCACTATTGGACTGATCATGCTTCAAACTACTGAAATTTCTGAAGAAGGGTCCAGACCCGAAACGTCAGCTTCCCTGCTCCTCTGATGCTGCCTGGCCTGCTGTGTTCATCCAGCATCGGCAGTTCCTACTATCCCCACTCCAGAACGGTGCCCATCCACCACAAAACAATTATTTGGGTATATTATCAGAGCCACTTGGTACCAACCAGGTTCTGCAAAAAAGTAAGAAAGATGACATAATGCAAAAGTCTTATTTGGACAAGGAGTATTGAGGTAATGCTACCTAAGTCTCTGGGCCAGGGCTAATAAGGTAAAGGCAGGCGATAAGTGAATTAGCCTGGGCCAACCGGAATAAGACAACACTACTTGAGAGAGATAAGAGGAAGAATAAAAAGAAGACCTTCGGGGCATGCAGCCAGCGAAAACTCTGGAGATCTACCATCACAGAAGCAGAACCTACGTCAAGGATGTGGCGATGACATTGAGTGCAGTGCCTGGCCAGCATCAACCCTCGTTAGCAGCAGCCATCCTGTTCAGGTATTAGCTTTTATATTCTATGACTACTTGGAGAGTATCAGAGGACCCTAGAGGGCGTATAAATAGGTTCTAGTTCAGCTTATGGGAAAAGATACAAGTTTTTTTGCAATAAAACATATAAGCAACACGTGTCTTGTTAAACACATTAATAAAGTAATTTGTGAGGTTACGAGAATTGACTTTTCTGCTCTCTGTATAAGCCGATAACCAGAGCCAGTGTTCTCCGGGCTCCAACAGTGGGGAGTCAAAGCTCCAGAAAATGAGAGTGCATTAGAGGTCCAACAACATCCTACTGACTTCCAGGTTTTACATGTTGCAAGGTCTGCAGGAATGAAGGAAACTACCCCACTAGTCCCCATCTTGCTGTGGAGCAATTGGGTCTATCATTGCAATATTCAAATGATCAGTTCACTGTGTTTTTAACCCAGCATTCTTGCTTAAACAGACAACCAGCAAAGAGAAACAGAGATAACATTTCTAAGGTTTTAGAGTAGATTTGTAGCTCGGGTTGTGGATGCGAGCCAACCAACCACAAGAGATAACATTTTGAGTCTGATATGTCATATCTTCCAAAAAGTCATCCTCAACTTGAAATGTTAACTCTATTTTTCTCTCCACAGAATGCTGCCAGACCTGCTAAGTCTCTCCAGCATTCACTGCATTTATTTCAGATTTTGGGCATCCATTGCATTTGACCAAGAGTGGCGTGAAGGAAACAGAAATACTGGAGTCAGTGGGTATACCTCCATTGCCTGGAGTCATACCTGGTACAAAGGAAGATGGTTTCAGCTATTGTAGGCCAATCATTTCAACCCTAGGGGGCATCACTGAAGAGGTTACTCAGCATAAATATTTTCCTAATCAACATTTGCACACATTTGGAACAGGTTGGACTTGATCCCCAGCCTCCCCACCCAGAGGTAGGGCACTACCAATGTGCATTTTTTTTTTCCATTTAACCTATTTTTCTAATCAACCTGTTCTGGGATGTTATTACACACCTCTGGAACACATGGGACTTGAACCCAGACCTTTCAGTTCAGGATTAGGGACACTACCACTGCACAACACAAGGGCCAGTAAGGACCGTCAGTATTCTAAGCCCAACCATTTTCAGCTGCCTTACCAATTAACATAAGGTCAGATGTGGTGTGTTTGCTGATGATTTCTCAGGGCTCTGTACTCTTTTCAACTCTTCGGATATTGAAGTAGTCCATGTCTGTAAGCTGGAAGACCTGGACAACATCCAAACTTGACTGATGAGCTGCAAGTACCAGGTACACTACAAGTGTGCCAGGAAATGACCGTCTCCATCAAGAGGGGGAGGCAATTGCCTAGTGGTACTATCACTGGACTGTTAATCCAGAGACCCAGATAACGTTCTGGGGATCCAGGTTTGAATCCCACCATGGTCAGAGGGTGGAATTTGAATTCAATAATCTGGATAATAATAATTCAAATATCTGGAATTAAGAATCTAATGATGACCATGAATCCATTGTCAATTGTTGGAAAAACCCATCTGGTTCACTAATGTCCTTAAGGGAAGGAAACTGCAATCCTGACCACATCTGGTCTACATGTGACTCCAGACCCACAGGAATGTGGTTGACTCTGAACTGTTCTCTGGGAAATTAGGGATGGGCAATAAATGCTGCCTAGACAGCGACATCTCCACCCATGAATAATTAAAGAAAGAAATGAGAGAGAACCTAACCATCTCCCCTTGACATTCAATTATATTAAGATCACCAAAATCCCCACTATCAACATTCTGGGGGTTACCATTGACCAGAAATTGAAGTGGACTAACCATATAAATACCGTGGCTACAAGAGCAGGGCAGAAGCAAGGAATCCTTCCGTGACTAACTCAGCTCCTGACTCCCCAAAAGTTGTTTATTTACTCATGGGGTGTGGCCATCTCTGGATAGGCCAACACTTATTGCCCATCCCCAATGGCCCAGAGGACCACACTGCTATGAGTCTGAAGATAATGTAAGTCAGGCTAGATAGATGAATCCAAGAATCCTGATGGTTTTTTCTGACAATTGGCAATGGTTTCATGATCATCACCAGACCCTTATTTCCAGATTATGGTTGAATTCAAATTCCACCATCTGCCATGGTGGGATTTGAACCCAGGTCCACAGAACATTAGTTGAGTTTCTGAATTAACAGTCTAGCAATAACACCACTCATCTATTGCCTCCCTTGAGTGATGGAAATACTTCCCATTTTGCCTGGATGATGCAGTTCCAACACCACTCAAGAAAACTAATACCAGGACAAAGTAGCTTGTTTCATTCACATCACATTCATTGATCTTCACAAATATGCACTGAAGCAACATACAAGGGCTCCTTAGAGAGCAGCTTCCAAGCCTGTAGCCTCTACCATCTAGAAGGACAAGGATAGCAGATACATGGGAACACCACCATCTGAAAGTTCCTTTCCGAATCACCACCATCCAGTGCTGTACAACACAGAAACAGAGTCTTTGCTCCCACTCGTCCATGCCGACCAAGTTTCCCCAGTTAAATTAGTCCTACTTGCCTGCATTTGGCCCATATCCCTCTAAACCTTTCCTATTCATATACTTATCCAAATGTCTTTTTCATCTTGTAACTATACCTGCATCTACCACTTCCCTTGGCAGTTCATTCTACATATGAAGCACCCTCTGTGTGAAAAAGTTGCCTCACAGGTCCCTCATAAATCTTTCTCCTCTCTCCTTGAAAATATGCTGTCTAGTTTTGAACTCCCCTACCCTAGGCTAAACATCCATTCTGAGGAAGGGTCACTGGACCCGAAACATTAACTCTGTTTTTTCCTTCACAAATGCTGCCAGACCTGCTGAGCTTTTCCAGCAACTTTGTTTTTGTGCCTGATTTACAGCATCCACAGTTATTTCGGTTTTTATTTAAAACACTTTTGTTACTCACTTTATCTATGTCCCTCCTGACTTTATAAATCTCAAGGTTACACATCAAAGTCCAACAGCTCACAGTAGTTCATGCAAAATACTTGAAATATGTTTTGGGTCAGTAGCAAACAGCAGCAAAGTGAACCCATAAGTTTGAGAAATATCCTCAAATCCATTGCGTGGGAGAGGGGGAGTCCCGCTGAGATACCTGTCGGTATACTTTGTAACTTTGTTGTCAATGATATTTCCAGATGATCCACAATAAAACAGTCCATTTCTTCCGTCACCGAACACCCCCTGGCTTTCTTCATCAAAATTTTGACAAAGCATTGGCAGTTAAATTCTCTCGTTCTGCCACACATATAATTTTCCAAATTTAAAGGCTGTAACAATGAATTCCATCTGGTATTTTTGTCCATAAATTTTTCCAACGATGTTAAGGGGTTATGATCATAGAATCATAGAATCCCTAAAGTGTGGAAACAGGCCATTCGGCCCCACAAGTCCACACTGACTCTCCCAAGAGCATCCCACCTAGGCTCACCCCTCTACTCTATCTCTGTAACCCTGCATTCCCCATTGTTAATGCAGCTAATCTACACATCCCTAGACACCATGGACAATTTAGTATGGCCAATCCACCTAACCTGCACATCTTTGGACTTTATGCACAATGGTCTCAGGTACATTACTGGCAACATAAATGTTGAAATGTTGAATGCCGACACCAAACCCAACATTTCTTTCTCAATGGTGGAACATTTCTTTTGATGAACATGCAAATTTTGGGAAAAATACCCAACATGTATTTCTATACTCTCTCAGAGATATTAAGAACTACCAATGCTGGAGTCAGAGATAATACAGTGTGGAGCTGGAGGAACACAGCAGGCCAGGCAGCATCAGAAGAGCAGGAAAGCTGATGAGTCAGGTTGGGATCCAACTTCAGAAATGGGCGATGGGGAAGGGAGATCTGAAATAAATAGGTAGAGGGGTGGGGCTGGGGTAGGTAAGTGGGATGGTGTTAGGTAAGTGCAGGTAGGCAGTGGTGGGGATTGGTCAGTGAGGTGGGAGAAGCGGATATGTGGGAGAGAAGACGGACAAGTTGAGTCGGGTCAAGGAGCCGGAATGAGAAGGAGATAGGTCGAAGAGAATACGGACAGGTCAAGGAGGTGGGAATGAGAGGGGCTGGGGAAGGTAGGTGGGATGGTGTTAGGTAAGTGCAGGTAGGCAATGGTGGGGATTGGTCAGTGAGGTGGGAGGAGCTGATAGGTGGGAGAGAAGACAGACAGGTCAAGAAGGTGGGGATGAGAGAGAGGATTGGTCATGTGATGTGGCCGGGCGTGGGGAGATTTTGAAACTAGTAAAGTCCACATTGAGACCATTAGATTGTAGGCTCCCAAGGTGGAATACGAGGTGCTGCTCCTCTAGTTTCCAGATGGCATCATTATGGAGCAGGCCCAGGATTGACATGTTGTCCAGAGAGTGGGAGGGGGAGTGGAAGTGATTCGCGACTGGAAGATGTTGTCGTTTGTCGCGAACCGAGCGCAGGTGCTCTACAAAGCGGTCTCAGAGTCTCTGCTTCGTTTCACCAATGTAGAGGAGGCCACATCGGGAACAGCGGATGAATAGACCACATTAGCTGATGTGCAGGTGAACATCTGCCTGATGTGGAAGGTTTTTTTGGGTCCTTGGAGGGAGGTAAGGGGGGAGGTGTAGGGGCAGGTGTAGCACTTCCTGCGGTTGCAGGGAAAGGTGCCAGGGGTGGTGGGGCTATTGGGGAGTGTGTAGCGGATAAGGGACTCATGGAGAGAGTGGTCCATACAGAAGGCAGATAGGGGTGGGGAGGGAAATATATCCTTGGTTGTGGGTCAGATCGCAGGTGGAGGAAGTGGCGGAGAATGATACGTTGAATCCGGAGGTTAGTGGGGTGATATGTGAGAGGGATTCCGTCTTTTTGTTGCAGGGAGAGGGTGTGAGGGCAGAGGTGCAGGAAATGTAAGAGATGCAGTCCAGAGCATTTTCGACCACTGAAGCGAGGAAGATGCAGTCCTTGAAATACAAGGACATCTGGATGTTTGGGAGTGGAACGCCTCATCTTGGGAGCAGATGCAGCAGAGGCAGAGGAATTGGGAGTAGGGGATTGCCTTCTTGCAGGAAGGTGGGTGACAGGATGCGTAGTCTAGGTTGACCTAGGTAGTCTCCTGACCGGTCCATCTTCTCTCCTACCTATCTCCCTCTCATCCCCGCCTCCTTGACCCAACACAACCTGTCCATCTTCTCTCCCACCTATCCACTCCACCTCACTGACCAATCCCCCCCACTGCCTACCTGCACTCACCTATCACCATCCCACCTACCTTCCCCAGCCCCACCCCTCCTCTATTCATTTCAGATCGGCCTTCCCTATCCCCCTTTCTGAAGAGGGGTCCCGACCCGAAATGTCAGCTTTCCTGTTCCTCTGATGCTGCCTGGCCTGCTGTGTTCCTCCAGCTCCACACTGTGTTGTTTCTATACTCTCATTGTTTTCTTGCAAGAGTACAGCACCGACATCCATTTCATTCGCATCAATTGCCAGCTTGGGTGTTGTTAACACCAGAGCAGTGGTCAACACAGCTATCAGGCCTGTCAAATGCCTCTGACACTCCCCCATCCACTGAAAGTTTCTCCACTTCTTCAATTGGTCAGTCAGTGGAACAAACACCTGCTAAAATTTGGTATGAATTTCCAGTAAAACCACTCAGGCCCAGGAATTGCAATCCTTCCCTGTTAACTGTATGGGAGACTCGCCAATATTCTTTGTTTTTACATCCCATAGGGCCATCTATCCATGTCCAAAGATATGGCCTAGGAACATAATTCGGGATTTTGCAATCTCACCTTTAGCCAGGTTTATCACCAAGTCTCTGTCCCGATATTTATCAAACAATACCGACATGCTGCAAACGCTCCTTCCTAATCACGAAATGACCTCATTGATTAAATCTTTGGAATGTGGCTGGTGCTTTCTTCATATCAAATGTCATGAATTTAAACTGGTAATACACATTTGATGTCATGACAGCTCAAATTGTCTTCCCCCTTTCAGATAGAGGTACCTATCAGTATCCTATGAGTACGTGAAGTTTAGAAATATAAGTTGCTTGTCCGATCTTCTCAACACAGACTTTCAATTGTGGAATACAGTATATATTCAATTTTGACTTTTTGACTTTTTGATTGTCCACACGCAATTGTTGGGTACCATCTGATTTTGGTATCATCACCATATGTGAGTTCCATTCGTTGCAACTCACTTTGATTATGTCTTCTCTGAGCATGCTTTCAATCTCTTTTTGAACCTGCACTAATTTTAGAGGGTTAAGCCTATAAAGACGTTGACAATTGGAACAGCATTTCCTGTATCTATGAAGGAGAAAACAGCGTTAACGTTAACTCTGTTTTCTCCTTCACAGATGCTGCCAGACCTGCTGAGCTTTTCCAGCAACTTTGTTTTTGTTCCTGATTTCCAGCATTCCCAGCTTTTTTTTGGTTTTCCTGTACCTATGTTATGTGTAATTAGTTTGGTACTTCCCAGTTTATTCCCACATATGTCTCCAGGTGATTGTAATAATTCTTTCAGGTAATTTTGATTTTCCTCAGGGAAGGTAATTCTGTAATTTGTTCCAATTCCTGAAAACTTCTTCATTATTCAGTTTAATCTGAGGAATGTCAAAAACAAAATCTTTTGGATTTGGTTCTTCACCCTGAGTTGTAACTGGTAATGTATTCTCCATTTCCTCTCCTTTCAAATCAAAATAGCATTTGAGCGTATTCACATAACACACTCTTGACTGTTTTCCTTCTACCCGGCATTCTTATCAAACAATTCACCACACTGAGTTTCCTTTCCATTTGATAAGGCCTATTAAACCTTGCCTTTAAAGGTTCACCTTTCACTGGCAGTAATACTAACACTTTATCTTCACCAGCGAAACTATGCATTTTTGATCTCTGTTTCATTACGTGCCGCACTTCACACAATCTGGTTTACTGCATTCACTGCTCACAATGTGGTCTCCTCTACACTGGAGAAACAAAGTCTAGACTGGGTGACCACTTCACAGAACAACTATGTTCTGCCAGCAAAAATGACCCTGAGCTTCCAGTTGCCTGCCACTTCAATACACCACCCTGTTCCCTGGCCAATATGTAGGCTCAGGCTTGCTGTAATGCTCCAGCAAAGCTCAGCATAAGCTGGAAGAATACCACCTCATTTTCCGCTTAGGGACCCTGCAGCCTTCTGGACTCAGTATTGAGTTCAATAACTTTAGGGCTTGGACTCTCCTCTGTCCCAGCTCCTGCTCCCACACACCAGGCATTGTGATCACATAGTCTGCTATTACATACGGTCATTGTTAGCCACTAACCGTCTCCATTAACAACTATTCACCCTCCTAGCCAGATCATTATCCACTACTTTGTCTGTCTAGCTGCTCTTCTCTCTCTTTGGGCTCTATCTCTAATCACCTATTGTTTACTCCTTACCCCTCCCCCCAACCCTATCTTCTGTATAAAAACCAACATTTTCCGAGCTACCATCAGTTCTGAGGAAGGGTCACCAGATCCGAAACATTAACTCTGATTTCTCTTCACGGATGCTATCAGACCTGCTGAGGTTTTCCAGCAGTCTGTTTGTTTCTTTTTGTCACGTGCTGTGCTATTTTTAAATGCTGTCTAGCCAACTCACCTGCTCTATTTAATCTCTCCTTAAAATTTGACACATTCTCCAATAATGTAATCTCTGAGTGTTGACTCACTCATTTTTCCTTAATTAATTTAAGCAGACCTCTCACCTCATGTCTAAAATCTAATTCAAATGAACTTAATTTAGTTGATTCATTTGATGCATCCTAATTGCAAAAAGTACAAATGAAATTCCTTTATCCCAGTTTCTGGATACTCTTGACTACAGACTTCCAACACGTCTTTAAAGTTTGATGCCACTGTTCTAATGCTCCCTGCAATTCTGGATCGTACGCAGTTGATTTAAATTGTTTACTCCAATGCAATCCGTAATTTCCTTGAATAACTTTTATGTAGATATTGATCATTTATCTGATTGTATCTCTTTGGATAGTCGTATCTGGTTAAAAAAAATAAGTCTTCTATAATCATTTTAGTTGTCATACTGTGTAATGGAACGGCCTCTGGAAATGTAGTAGACACATCTATTATGGTCAACAAATACTGATTCCCACTTTTTGTTTTAGGGAGGTGTTCTATGCAATCAATTAAGACTCTTGTGAAAGGTTTCCCAAGTGCTGGAATGGGTATGAAGAGTGCTAGTTTTATAACTGCCTGGGGTTTTCCTATTACCTGACACCTGCGACATGTCTGGCAAAATTTAACTATATCTTTATGTAGTCCAGGTCGACCAAAGTGTTTTTCATAGAACCCCTATAGTGTGGAAACAGGTCCCTCGGCTCAATAAATCCACACCGACCCTCAAAGCATCCCCCTAATCTACACATCCCTGAACACAATGGGCAATTTAGCAGGGCCAGTCCACCTAGCCTGCACATCTTTGGACTGTGGGAGGAAACCGGAGCACCCAGAGGAAACCCACACAGACAGTCGCCCAAGGGTGGAATCGAACCCAAGAACCTGGCATTGTGAGGCAGTAATGCTAACCACTGAGCCACCGTGCCTTTTGGTTTGAGTTTTCCCTACCCCCAAATGATCTCCTTCTATTACCTTGTTTGCTACCAGCAACACCTCCTTTCTATAACCCACCAATAATACAACTTAATGAACTTCTGCCCATTTCACACTTGCCTGAATATGTGATGGTCTCTGTTTCCTCATCAAGACTTCACTTTTAAGATACACTGGGATAAACTCAGATTCGTCTTTTGTGTATGCTTTTTGATATATCTGCTTCATTTTTCCATCTTTCTGTTGGAATTCAGCCAACTTCTCTGAACTAAAAATATCGTCTTTGTCCTCCACTTCCTTTTGTTCTTTTCTCAACCATTTGATCAAATATAGTTTCTGATAGTTGAACTTCAACATCCTAATCTTTATTCTTCGCTTTCTCCTCCTGCTTCAACCTGTGTTTTTGTGACTTGGTTAACACACCATCAGGTAAAATCCTAGGATATACTTCCTGTAATTACCTTAGTTGTCTGATTTTCCACTGTCTTTTCAATCACAGTAGGCATCACTCCCAGCTGTGATCCAACTGTATCACTACCAAGGATAACTCCATTTCTGGAGCCAAGAGTTTCTCTACTACTCTTACCACTACATCGCCACTTTACACTGGACTCTCCAACCTCACTTTATGTAATGTAACATTATTCTTCTCATGATGAATTCCGCATATTACCACCTTTCTGACAATACACATTCTGAATTACTTATCTCCTCATCTCTCACCACAAAAATTGACTTGCTCCCATTTCTCTTCAAACTTAATTTCTTTACCAGCTCCTCCTGGTACATGAGTAAACGTTACTGAAACATGGAAATCCTTTCAAGAGATCTGGCATTTTCTGATCACCAACCCTGAACCAGGCTGTACCTTCTTTTGCAACTCTTCAGCTACAACTGCGATTTCCTTTACTACTTTATCTGACCCCACTGGCTTAACCTGTTTTCCCACTTCTGTCTTCCAAGTGCTTTTTCTAAACCACCAACACTGACACTTCATGTGGCTTACTTTAAATCAGTGGAAACACTTTAGCTTTATTACTTCTCTTTCCCCCTCATGGGTTTCCTTTTCAGCCTGTGGTAAACTATCTTTACTATCTTCCATGAGATCTCATTTTCTTTCACCACCTACGGATTTCTCTTTTCCCCAATTTCTATCCCTCAAAGATTTAAATTGGTGTCAGAAGCTAAACTTTGATTTGTGAATTAATTTCTAATCACTGCCATTTATACAGTCATAGAGTCATACAGCTTGGAAACAGATCCTTTGGTCCAACCAGACCATGCTGAACATAATCCCTAACTAAACCGGTCCCACCTGCCTGTTCCTGGCCCATATTCCTCCAAACATTTCCTGTTCATGTACTGATCCAAATTTTTTTTTTAAACACTCTAATTGTTGCCACATCCATCACTTCCTTAGTAAGTTCATTTCAGACATGAATCACCCTCTGTGTAAAAGAAAATTCGACCCTTGTGTCTTTTTATAATCTTTTTCTTCTCACCTTACTCTTGAAATTCCCCAAATTAAGGAAAAGACAACCACCATTAACTCTATCCATACCACTCATTATTTTATTAACTTCTATCAAGTTGCCTTTCAACCTCCTATACTCCAGTGAAAAAAAAATCCCAGCCTATCCAGCCTTTCTTTATAACTCAAACCTTCCATACCCGGCAACATCCTGGTAAGTCTCTTCTGAATCCTCTCCACCCTGTCTATATGTAATGCAGACTTCAAAGAATTATGTACCTACACCCCTACGTCCCTCTGTTCTACAACACTACCTGAGACACTACCATTAATTGTATAAGCCCTACCCTTGTTTATAGTACCAAAATGCAATACCTTGCTTTTATCCAGATTGAACTCCATCTGCCATTTTTCAGTCCATTGACGCATTCAATCAAGATCCCTTTGTAATTTTGAAAAACATCGTTCATTGTTTATTATGCCAACAATTTTGGTGTCATCTGCAAACTGACTAACTGTGCCTTCTGTATTCTCATCCAAATCATTTATATAAATGACAAACAAAAGAGGACCCGGAACCGATCCCTGCAGGACACCTCTGGTGACAGGCCTTCAGGCGGAAAAGCAACCTTCCACCACCACTCTCTGTCTTCTGCCATTAGGCCAATTATGTATCCAATTGGCAAGATCACCCCGAATTCTATGTGACCTAACTTTACTAATTCGTCTCCCATATCAAAGTTTGTTGAAGGCTTCACTGAAGTCCAAGTAAACAATGTATCCTGGTCATCAGTTTCCTCCAAGTTTGTCCAATGTAATGTTTATTGCACTCGCTGCATGGTATTCTGTATATCACATTGGTCTTGTTTACTGTTGGTATGGGGTCTTTAGTCTTTGATAATATTTGGCACGGCATTGCTGTAGGTTAGTGTGCAATCATGATCTTATGTGGTCTCAGGAGTCTGATAGTCATTTCTGATATATTTTTGATGTAGGGTAGCATTACTCGTGTCTTCTGTTGTACTGTGTCCTCTGACTGTTGTTTGTTTTGTAGGCATCTGCAGACGAGGCTTCTTGGGTATCTGTTGTTGATGAAAACTTTGTGTAGGCGTTCTCCTTCCATTCTCTGGAATTCTGGGGTGTTGCAGTGTGATGCAGCTTGTTTAAAGAATGTCTTGATGCAGCTCTGTTTGTGTATGGTGGGGTGGTTGCTGTTGAAGTTAAGGATTTGGTCTGTGTGTGTGGCCTTCCTGTATACTTGGGTCTGGAATTTGCCGTTAGACAAACAGGGAGGAAACTGACGACCAGGATACACGAACACCATTTGGCAGTAAAAAGACATGACCAATATTCATTTGTCTCAATACACGCAGACAGTGAGGGCCATCAGTTCGACTGGGACAAAATGACTATACTAGGACAAGCCAACACCAGACATGCAAGGGAATTTCTGGAATCTTGGTTCTTAACACAGGACTTCATTAACAAACACATAGAAATAGACCCCATATACAGACCGCGGCTAAAATAACAGAACCAGAAGTGACAGCACGGAGGATGCCATGGTGGCACAGTGGTTAGCACTGCTGCCTCACAGCACCAGGGACCTGGGTTCGATTCCACTCCTGGGTGACTGTCTTTGTGGAGTTTGCACATTCTTCCCGTGTCTGCGTGGGTTTCCTTCAGGTGCTCGGTTTCCTCCCACAGTCCAAAACTGTGCAAGCTAGGTAGATTGGCCATGCTAAATTGCCCATAGTGTTCAGGGATGTGTAGATTAGGTGGGTTATGAAGGATGGGTATGGGTGGGATGCTGTGTGGACTTGTTGGGCCAAAGGGCCTGTTTCCACACTGTAGGGATTCAATGATTCAATGACAAGACCATCACACCAGAGGATCATATAAATCCCCAAGGAAGTAGAACACCAAGGCTTCGATTAGAAGTCACTGTGATGATGCTGCCTAGAAGGGTAGCGAAACGTCTGCACACCACAGAACAACCAACTCAGTGAGCTCACAAACAACTGCATCCACATCCCAAGCTACAAATTTTCACTAAGACCTTATGATTTAATTGGTCCACCACGAAGCTTTAATCAAAACATACTTTATTCTTACAGCAGCTAAACTACAACAAAAAGAATTGGTGTAACTTTACTGTGTTAAAATACTTAACAAGGTAATGTATAATTTAGCCACGAATCATTAGTCATTCCAATATAGGCAGCAGTCCACAAACACACCCTTGACAGAGGCAAATCATCAACACCATTATCATTCTCATGTGCTGTCTCTCTCCAATGCAGTGGAAAGAAACACTGAAACAAATAACCTGCCACTTTTAATTGTTAAGAGGAAGCCTCTCGCTCTCAGACTACACTCTAGCAGCAGAGAACACAATATTTCAGATCCAGCAGCCAGCATAAATTTACTCAGCTAACTAAAAGCAAAACTAATGTCTTTGAGGTATGTGTGAGTCACACCCCAATCACTTTTGTCTTACTTTCAAAAAGCACCCAGGGAGAATTCAAAGCTGTAAACTACTACAAAGCTGTGTAGAGTAATCATGATGTGAAAAGCAGGAAGCTAGAATTTGTTTGTAAAAACAGGGAGAAGATTGCCTCGTTCCTTCAAGAAGGAAAGTGCTTTTCTAAGCTTAGAGAAAAAAAATCTGTATGAAGCTGAAGATGTACAGTGAGTTCTGAAATTGAAACATGTATTAATTGGCTGGGTGATTGGAAACCTTAAGCTCGTTTTGATGTTTTGTCAACTATTAGCCAATTAATTAAACCAAGCACTTAGCGATTGAAAGACCACTCCCTCCGTGACTCCCTTGTCCGCTCCACACTCCCCTCCAGCCCCACCACACCTGGCACTTTTCCCTGCAACCGCAGGAAGTGCTACACCTGCCCCCACACCTCCACCCTCACCCCAATCCCAGGCCCCGAGAAGACTTTCCACATCAAGCAGATGTTCACCTGCACATCTGCCAATGTGGTATACTGCATCCGCTGTACCCATTGAGCCTCCTCTAAATCGGGGAAACCAAGCGGAGGCTTGGGGACCGCTTTGCAGAACACCTACGCTCAGTTCGCAACAAACAACTGCATCTCCCAGTCGCGAACCATTTCAACTCCCTTCCCATTCCTCAGACGACATGTCCATCCTGGGCCTCCTGCAGTGCCACAATGATGCCACCCGAAGGCTGCAGGAACAGCAAATCATATTTAGCCTGGGAACCCTGCAGCCCAATGGTATCAATGTGGATTTCACAAGCTTCAAAATCTCCCCTCCCCCAACCGCATCCCAAAACCAGCCCAGCTCGTCCCTGCCTCCCTAACCTGTTCTTCCTCTCACCTATCCCCTCCTCCCACCTCAAGCCCCACCCCCATCTCCTATCTACTAACATCATCCCGCCCCCTTGACCTGTCCGTCCTCCCTGAACTGACCTATCTCCTCCCTACCCCCCCACCTACACTCACCTTTACTGGCTCCATCCCGCCTCTTTGACTTGTCTGCCTCCTCTCCACCTATCCTCTCCTCTATCCATCTTCTATCCGCCTCCCCCTCTCTCCCTATTTATTTCAGAACCCTCTTCCCCTCCCCCACTTCTGATGAAGGGTCTAGGCCCGAGACGTCAAGCTTTCCTGCTCCTATGATGCTGCTTGGCCTGCTGTGTTCATCCAGCTCCACACCTTGTTATCTCGGATTCTCCAGCATCTGCTGTACCTATTATCTCTGATACAAATTTAAAACTGATGGTTTTGACAACTTTGGACCAATTCTATTGTAAGAAAATCGATACGTCATCCAAAGTATATAAGGAGAGGGTTTTTAAAAATCGGTGTGAGAGCGAACTGCCATCTGAGAAATAAGCATGAGCTCTCACAAGAAGTCACTAAGCTCTCTAAGAAAGCACCATCTATCCATAAAAGGTGCCACAGCACTTCGAGCTAAGAGTCGTCACAGAAGCCTTCACAGAGAAAACATCCCTGATGGCCAGATCAGTAGAACAAAGGCAGTTATCATTTGAGAACAGGAGAAGAAAGGCACGTAGACTTTGAGACAGTAAGTTTTGATTTATTTTCATACTACTTAGGTTTATATAAGTGGGACTCGTGTTTATTGGAACAACATTCCAGTAGAATTTTGTTCAGTTAGGGAATAGTTAGTAGTTAAGGGGGAATTGTTCAGTTTGTTAGTAATTCTGTTAATTTGTTCCTTTTCGGGTTAAATAAGTTGTTACTTGTTACTCATAAAATGAATATCAGGGATTTTCTTTCAGTTAACCTCCCCTTCTCCATAACACTATCAACTGCATGTTTGAAGGAGACAATTAGGTACCACTGTGACAACACCCCTCTACAAGAGAAGCAGAGCAGAACACATTTCTTAAAGGCACAGTATTATCACAATAAGGTAAATGCAGGAAGAATGGTTCCGATGACTGGGGTTGGGGGAGGGGGTGTGCTGGGGAAGGGGGAGCTGAGAGCTAAGAGTCATAGTCTAAGGATACGGGGTTGGCCATTTAGGTCTGAGATGAAGAGAATGTTTTTCTGAAGAGAGCAGTGGGCCTACGCAGTTCTCTGCCTCAGGATGTGGTTGAGGCCAAACATGGAATATTTTCAACGAGTTAGACATAACTCTTAGAGCTAAGGGGATTATAGGGTATTGGGGACAAGTGGGGGCAGGGTACTGAGTCTGATGATCAGTTATGAAAATATTAAATGGTGGAACAAGCTCAAAGGGCTGAACGGCCTATTCCTGTTCTCATTTTCTATATTTATATGTTTCTAAACGGGCCACCAGTGAGAACCAACAGTACCAAAATGCAATGTTGCTGGTATGCCTACGTACTGTAGAATAACTTACATTGATAAAACAATTATGATAAAAATAATCATACCGTAAAAAAGCAGTTACAGTGCAGCACATATTATAAGCGTGGGCAATTATTTTAAAACAGGCTTATTTTGATGAGTTCCCTGAATTTTAGATGTAAACATGTTTGTAGTTGTTGGTGAGAGATAGTAGGAACTGCAGATGCTGGAGAATCTAAGATAACAAAGTGCAGAGCTGGATGAACACAGCAGGCCAAGCAGCATCAGAGGAGGGTCTAGGCCCGAAACGTCAGCTTTCCTGCTGCTCTGATGCTGCTTGGCCTGCTGTGTTCATCCAGCTCTACACCTTGTTATCTCTGTAGTTGTTGGTGCTCTTTTATTGGATGTTGCAGATGCAGGCTGTTGTAAAGATAAAGAATGTAATGATTACAATACCATGTATTGCTGCTCCAGGTCATCAAGTCATTCCTGACTGGTAAAGCACAGAGAATGTTACTCTCTCAGTTGAAAATACATCATTCAAATTCATGGGTGTATTGCAGTTTCAGTTTGAAGATTATGGATCAAATTTATTAGGGTGTCACTATTATAGTCAGGAGAACATGAATCATTTTCATAGATCATGACACCTTCCACTTCTTCACTCCATAATGTCTATTCTATTGATAATTTAGAGCATCGCATAGGGAAAACATCCTTCAAAAACCTTCGGGAAACCTTGCTATGGTGGCACTTATTGCTATCATCAGTACAGTAAAGCTTAACCCATACTTCTACGAATAGCATGATTTATTACAATGATGTAACACTGTTCCAGCTGCCGACACTAACGTTGTCCTTTAATGTGTCTAAGCAAAATGCTTCTGACAGTATACTTTTACGTATATTGTAAATTAATAACCTCATGCATGTAGAAATTAAATCTTGACCTTAATTCACTTGGTCTAACATTTATGCAGCCTGTGGCACAAAGCTCTCATTTTACTTAATAAAGACAGCACTGCAACAAATAAAAAATTACTACCCTGCTGATTTTGCTTGCCCTCTTGTAGATTTTCTGGCTTTCAACTCTGTTGCAGATCAGATTATCAGCCTTTAAGAATTCTTAGGTTTGAAGTTGTCTCCTATCACTTCAGAGTAAAACCTACAGTAAATTATTTATATGAACTTTCCTTCTCATTTAGATGGTTGTGGTGGTGGCAGCTGATGCTGTCCCTTGATTCGAGGATGGCATCTACTTCGGGTGTAGTTTCTGGCATGGGTCATTATGTGACTGAACAGATTGATTCTTGGTCTGTTAATCTCTCTCCAGATGGGGTCCTTGGAGTTTGGTCCAGAGTTTAGAGTTTTGTTTCCTTCCTTTTCTCCGTCGTCTCAGCTCTGCATCATTGTTCAGATGCATGCAGGTGCTGCATGCAGTCTGATTGGAACATTGGAGCAGAAGTTGTCTCAGCCCTTTGAGCCCACTCTGCCATTCTAGATTATAATGGAAGTGTTTCAAGGCACTTGAGGAAACTTGCAATGATGTCACAGAGCTGCACATCACTGAGCATAAATAGTATATTGTGGGCGGAGTTAGAACACCCTGGAAGACACACTTGAATTTAAGATACTGGAGACACACAGAGGGCACATGGACATAAACACATGAAGAAGATAGATTAATCCTTAACTAATGTAACTAAAGGTCAGAGCCTGGTATATCTATGATTATTGTGAACGGCGATATGAAAGCAGAATGAATAGTGCAACTTTGAAGTCGAAGCCTGAAGATAATCCTTGACTTTGCCTTCTCCTCAATATGACAAAACAGACTGATTCTCATCACACAGTTCTTTGAGGCAATGATTTCTGCAGTACACTTGCTGCTTTTTCTTCACTGGGGTGCCTCATCATTACCGTGTTTGAACTGATTTGTAGCAAGCTCCTCCTAGTTAGCAATATCAATGATGCTGTGTTTAAAGGAGTGGTTCAGAAATTCTTTAAAACTTTTTCTTTATTCTTCCCAGAACCCTGGCCATTTGACAGTTGAGAAAAGAGGGCCTGACAGGGAGACTGCTTACAATCATTCGGATGCAGTGTCTGGTCTACTGTATTTAATACTAACCAACTTCACTTTTGAATTGGATTTACAACATTGCCATGTAACCTTTTCTTGGGTGAGTGCATTACATTTTCCTGAAAGTAATTTTGCTGATTACAGCAAGTGGTCTGTTGTCTTGCTTTTGATTATTTCTTGCTGTAAATTGATTACACTTGAGCCAAATAGCATGATTTTTGTTTTCAATTCTGTAATCGACTAAAACATAATATCAAGCAAAGAGATGCAATTCTGTTATGTATTTTTCAGTGTATTACACGTTGAGCAAGTTAGACTTGAAAAGGATATAATTTTCTGACTGCATACTGATTGATTTACTGTAATTTGTGCAATAACCTGAAGTTATTTACTGAATTTAGATATAAGTATGAGCTATTCTCCAATATTTTGACAAAGGTGTGATTAAACAATCACTTAATTTAAACAGAAAAGTTAACCAGCAAAACTCTTGCCAAAGATAACATTGAAAGTGATTTTGTTGCAATGGTATGGCTGGATTAGACTTTTATTCATTAGCAGAGTCCAAAACTAGAGGACATAGGTTTAAGGTTAGAGGGGAAAGATTTAAAAGTGAGATAAGGGGCAACTTTTTCACACAGAGTGTGGTGCGTGAATGGAATGAACTGCCAGAGGAAGTGTTGGAGGCCGGTACAATTATAACATTGAAAAGGCCTCTGGATGGGTATATGAATATGAAGGGTTTAGAGGGATACAGGCCAAATGCTAGAAAATAAGACTAGATTAATTTAGGATGTCTGGTCGGCATGGACAAGTTTGGTTGAGGGGTCTGCTTCCATGCTGTATAACTCTACGATTCTATCACTCTATTCAGAGATGAACTTATTGTTGTTCTGGGAAGGCAGTGGTATGCTGTTTTCTCAAACCACTGCAGTCCATGTGCTGTTGGTAAACCCACAATGCCGTTAGGAGGATAGTTCCAGGATTTTGACACAATTACACGGAAGGAATGGTGATTTATTTTCAAGTCGAGATGCAATGAGTCTTGGAGCGGGCCTATAAGATGGTGTTCCCATGCTCTTATCCTTCTAGATGATAGAGATCATGGGTTTGGAATGTGCTGTCTACAGAACTATGATGCACTGCATATTACCTCTTCTACTAAGTGTCAGAAGTCGACACAATGGATATTTGAAGGTGGGGCACCAATCAAGCTATCTCTTTGTCCCGGATGATGTCTAGCCTCTTCAGTGTTGTCGGAGCTGCACGAATTCAGGCAAGTGGGAAGTATTACAGCACACTTCTGACTTGTGTCTTTTAGATGATGGACAGGTTTTGGGAAGTTAGATATTGCTAGATCTTATCCTCCGACCTGCCCTTGTAGACACAGTACATATATGGCAAGTTCAGTCCAGAATCTGCTCAATGGTAGTCCTCAGGATGTTGATAGTGGGGGATTCAATAATGGTAACACCATTGAAGATTAAAGAAAAATGGTTAGATTCTGTCTTATTAGAGATGATCATTGCCTGGCAGTTGCGTGGCATGAATGTTGCCACTTTTCAACTCATACCTGGTTAGTCCAGATCCTGATAGATTTAGACCAAATTGTTATCTGAAGAATCATGAATGATGTTAAACATTGTGCAATCATGAGCAAACATCCCCACTTCGGTGACTTTATCTTTGAGGGGAGGTAATTGATGAAGGAGCTAAAGATGGTTGGGCCAAGGACACTGAGGCTATCACTGAGACTCAGGGATTGCAACTCATTGTTACATGCATTATGTCCACTCAAGGGTTCTCACCTAGCTCACCTTTCCAAACTTCTAACCCTTCCTGCTCTCCAATCTTCCCACTCACTCATTTGGTGACACACAAACATGATCACAAACCGTTTCTGCATCCTTTTTCACCAGACTCAAGCTTTTGCTTTATCTCATTGTAGGAAAAAACTAGCCTGTAATTGGGCCAAGAGGGCAGCGGGTGTTGGTGGATGTCATGCTCCTTACCCACGTTGAGGAAAAATATCAATTGGATAAAAAGATCAGGTCTGTTCCTGCATTAAAGGTGACACACCAAAGATGCCATCAACCCAGTAAGCAAAATCATGCTTTACTCTTCATGGTAAACACCAGATGGAATACATTGCTCTGGGTGAGGGAGTAAGTGCGTAGCAGGCTACAGAATGAGTCGGGGATAAGCAGGGTGTTTTGGTTATCGGTGGGGGTGTGTTAGGGTATGCATTGGAGATAAGTGGGGTTTGTTTCGAGATGGTTTGGGAAATAGGTAGGGCGTTTTTTTTTAATGGAATCCCCAGTGTGGAAACAGGCCAAGCCCAACAAGTCCACACCAATCCTTCAAAGAGGCACAAAAACAAAGTTGCTGGAAAAGATCAGCAGGTCTGGCAGCATCTGTGAAGGCAAAAACAGAGTTAACGTTTTGGGTCTGGTGACCCTTCCTCATAAGCTTCAAAGTGGCATCCCACCCAGACTCATCCCCCTACTCTATCACGGTAATCCTGCATCTCCCATGGCTAATGCACATAACCTACACATCCCTGACCATTATGGGTAATATAGCATAGCCAATTCACTTAACTTGCACATCTTTAAACCGTGGGAGGAAACTGGAATGCCTGGCGGAAACCAAGCGGACATGGGGAGAACATGCAAACTCCACACTGACAGTCACCCAAGGCTAGGATCGAACTTGGGTCCCTGTCACTGTGAGGCAGCAGTGCTAACCACTAAGCCAACGTGCCAGGTGTGTTAGGGAATGGGTGAGGCTTAAATAGGACATGTCAGGGGATGGATGGGAGAAAACAGAGGATGGGTGGGCGAGTGTGTTGGAGTGGGTTGGGGGGGTGAAAGGAAGGGCATGTTGAGATAAGTGAGGCATGTTAGCTGTTGGGTGGGGATATGTGGGAATATTAGAGAATGTGTTGGGGGCAGGTAGGAGATAAGTGGGGTTTGTTTGGGGATGAATGAGGGATAAATGAGGTGGCACAGTGGTTAGCATTGCTGCCTCACAGTGCCAGGGACCAGGGTTTGATTCCACCCTCTGACAACTGTCTGTGTAGAGTTTGCACATTCTCCCTGTGTCTGCGCGGGTTTCCTCCCACGGTCCAAAGATGTGCAGGCTAGGTGGATTGGCCATGCTAAATTGCCATTAGTGTACAGGGATGTGTAGATTAGGAGAATGGTCTGGGTGGGATGCTCTGAGTGTCGGTGTGGACTTGTTGGGCCAAAGGGCCTGTTTCCACACCGTAGGGATTCTATGATCTTCTATAATCTATGATTTTAAGAGGAGAGGTGGGGGATAAGTGGGGCATGTCAGGGTGTGGGTGAGATTACATGCTGTGTGTTAGGAGATGGGTGGGGAATAATTGGGGTGTGTTGGGGGTGGTTAGGAGACCAGTCAGGTTTGTTAGGGAATGGGTGGAAGGATAAATCGGGCTGGTTGATGATGAGAAATAAGGGGGGAATTTAGGGGTGGGCTGGGGACAAGTGGTGCCTGTTGGGGATTGTTGCAGGGTACGTGGGACATGTTAGTTGTTGGGAGGGGATATGTGCGCCATGTTAGGGGATAGGTGGATGATAAGTGGAGCATTTGGGGTTGTGTGGGGGAAAAGTGGGGTGTGTTTGTGGCTGGGTGGTGGATAAATCAGGCATGTTCAAGAATGGGTAGGGGAGGTATGGGGTGTGTCTATGGCAGGTGGGGTTAAGTGGGATGTCTTGGGGGCTGTTTGGAAGATAAGTGGTCTGTGTCAGTGAGTTGGTGGGGTATATGTGGGGTTTGTTAGGGGCTGGATGGGGATAAATGGCATGTGTTAGGATATGGATGGGGTAAGTGAGGCATGTTAGTGAATGAGTGGGGAAAAGTAAGTGTCTTGGGTTTGGGTGGGGTAATTGTAGCATATTGGGGGATGGGGGTGTGAGAAAGGTAAGTGTGTTGAAGGCTAGGTAGTGGACAAGTGAGGTGTGTTGGGGGTGGGTGGGGGAACAAGTGGGCATGTCAGTGGCTGGGGTAAGTGGGTTGTTTTAGGGGCTGTTTTTAGTCGGTGGATTAGGGATACCTCAAGTGCATTAGGGGTTGGTGTGGATAAGTGGGGTGTGTTAGAAGATGGATGGAGGATATGTCGGGTATGTTAGGGTTTGAGTAGGGAGATGTGGGGTGTGGTGGAGGTGGGTGGGGTTGTGAGTTGTGTTAGGGATGGGTGGGGATATTAGGAAATGGATGGGAGATGAGTGGGTTTGTTGGGGATGATTAGGCAATAAGTGGAGTGTGTTGATAGATGGGGAGAAATGATGAGTGGTGTTAAGTGGGGTATAAGTGAGGTGTATTAGGGGATGGACGGGGATACGTGGAGTGTGTTAGAGGATTAGGTAATCTTAAAGTTAGGAAGGAAAGATCATATCCAGAGTGAGAAACAGCCCAACTGAGTATATAGTTTGAGAAATTTGGAGGCATTTTTGGAATTTGGTACAGAAGGAAAGAAGTGCATTTTGCTTGTTTTTGTGATACGTAGTTTGTAAGTTTTTTTTAAACAGGACAAACTGAAACCCAGGACTGGGGGCCAGAACAACAGTGACATCATAGTTGAACTGTAATTTCATTGGTTGGTAATAGCCACTAATTTGACTATATTATAGGCTACTGTCAGTTTGAAGGTACATAGCATTTAAGCAAAAAAAAAGTATGAAAAATCAAATTAAGAACTAAGTAATTAAAATAGAGATGTTGGGCCAGGCAATATATTTTAAGTGCATGCTGTGGGAATTGGTGGACTCCATTGTCATTCAATCTGACCACACCTGTAGTAAGTGTTGGTTGCTTGAGGAGCTCTGGCTCAGAGTTGATGAGCTGGAGTCTGACCTTCAAACACTGCAACACATCAAGGAGGTGGAGAATTACCTGAATGCTGTGTTTCAGGAAGCAGTCACACCACTTAGATTAACAATCTTGAATTTGGTCGGTGGTCAGAACAGAGCATACAACATATTGACATCATCAAGATGGTGATCCAGTAGAGCTCCTGAGCTGGGTCTCATCTTCTCCAACAGTTTTCTTTTCCTTCTTTTTACTTACCTTTTGGCCTGAGCTTAGAAGGCAACAACAGTGGCAAGGAAATCCAATGCAGACTCAAGTGGGCCCAGCGTGGACCTCATGGTGGCGAGTGGTCCCCAATGTACTTTTCCAGAACGATCACGGGACCTGGCATCTGAATCGGTGGCTGCTACATCGGAGGAGGTGGCATTGGGAGGTGGGCCCAATGGCGAAAGTTAGCGCCTAAGCAGTGGAAACTTCATTATTGGTTAAGTCCGGCGCTGGTGGCGGTGAACTTGTGGTGGAAGGACGTCACAGTGACATCGAAAAGCTGGGCCCAGCAGTGAGAGATGTGACTCTGATGTTGGTATGTCCAGGGTAGGTGGTGGCAAGGTGGTCGCAGAGGAGAACTGGCCCAGTTGCAAAAGATGGCGCCTGAAGAGTTGTGACATCGAAGTTGGTTGAGTCCAGTGCAGACAGCGGCGTGGCAGTGGAGGAGGAATGGTGCCACAGGCATCATAAATGATGAGCTGGCTCAGGACTGATGGATTCTCTTTTAACTATGTGTTTTCTTATTCTTAAAACTATTTAAAATGGCACCAGATTGCGGTGACAGTGGAAAAGCTTTTCACTGTATTTACTGTTTTTCTCACTGTAAAATACACGTGACAATAAAATAATTCACTCATTCATTCAGGACAGTGTGACGATGAATGAGGCAGGTAAAGGAATCCAGGAGGTAGTGCTGAAGGAACGTCAGCCCTTGAACTTGTCTAACAGGTTTGAGATTCTTGCTCCCTGTGTTGATGAGAGTGTGGGCTGTCAGGAGGATGAGCAAACTGATCATAGCACTGTGGTACAATGTGTCATCCAGGAGGTGGGAGAAAAGAGAAATGTAGTTGTAGGCTGTGTTGCTTGCCTGATTCCCAGGTTTAGGCGATCTCAACAGAGTTGAGGAGGATAGGGAGAGATAAGCTCAAGTTGTCTTGGTCCATGAAGGTACTTACGATATGGGTAGAAAGAAGAAAGAGGTTCTGCTGAGGGAATATGAGCAGCTAGAAACTAAATTAAAAAGCAGAACCAAAAAGAAAATAATGTCTGGATTACTACCTGACTCACGAGCAAATTAGCACAGGGTCAACAAAGTTAAAAGCATGGTAAAAGCATGGCTCAAAGATTGGTTTGGGGGGAGGGGGCGAAATGGGTTCGAATTCATAGGACATTGGCACTAGTGCTGGGGAAGGAGGGAGCTGTTCTGATGGGATAGCATCCATTTGAATCTTGTTGGGACCAAAGTCCTGATGAATCACGTAAATAAGGCTGATCACGTAAAAATCACGTAAAAAAGGGATTTAAACTAAACAGTGGGGAACTAAATACCAATGGAGACCTATGTCCTATCGAAAGTACAGACAGATGGGCAAAGGGGGTTGGATGGCCTTTTTGGTAAGAAATGAAATTGGATCGATGGTAAGAAGTGGTAAAGAGTCGGAAAGCATAGAATTTGTGTTGGTAGAGTTGAGGAACCACAAAGGTAAAAAGACTCTGATGGGAGTTGCTTCCGAGTGGTAGTCAGGATGTGGGGAAGAAAATAAATCAGAAGGTAGAAAAGACATGTAAAAAAGGCACTTTTTAAAATAATCATGGGCAAGTTCAATATGCTGTAGGACTAGGAAAATTAGGTTGGTAGCAGATTTCAAGAAAAGGAATTCACGGAATATCTATGAGATGGTTTTTGGACCAACTTGTGTTAGACCCCACTAGGGAACAGGCAACTCTGGATTTGGTGATGTGCAACGAGGCAGCCTTGATTAGGGAGCTGAAGGTGAAGGAACCTGAGGGGACAGTGACCATTATATGATAGAATTCACCCTGCAGTTTACAAGGGAGAAGATTGAATCTGATGTGACTGTATTACAATTGAGAAAAGGTAACCACAAAGACATGAGGGAGGAGCTGGCCAGAGTTAATTGGAGGGGGCACCTAGCAGAGAATATGGCGGAGCAGCAATTACAGGAGTTTTTGACGGTAATTCGGCAGAAATTCATCCCAAGGAGAAACAAGGGAAATCCAGTCAGCCTAAAGTAAAAGGAAAACATACAGTGTGATGAAGACTAATGGGAAGGCCAAGGATTGGGAAGCTTTTACAAATCAGCAGAGGATAACTAAAAAAAAAAGCAATAAGGGTGAAGAAGATGAAATATGACAGTAAGCTGGCTAGTAATGTAAAAGAAGATTGCAAGGGATTTTTAGCTATCTTAAAGGTAAGACAGGCAAGCGTGGATATTGCACCACTGGAAAATGAGGCTGGGGAAGTACCAATGGGGAACAAAGAAATGATGGAGGAACTGAATAGGTACTTTGCATCAGTTTTTACTCTAGCAAACACCACCAGCATACCAGAATTTCAAGAGAGTCAGTGGCCATGACTAAGAAGGTGTTGCTGGGGAAGCTGAAAGATCTAAAGGCGGATAAATCACCCAGATCAGACAGATGACACCCCAGAGTCTTAAAGGAGATAATTGATGAGATTGTAAAGGCACTGTTGGCGATCTTTCAGGAATCACTGGAGTCAGAGAGGATCCCAGAGGACTTGAAAATGGCCAAGGTAACACTCATGATTAGGAAGGGAGGAAGACAGAAGACAGAAACTATAGAGCAGGAAAACTTGACGTTTCGGGCCTAAACCCTTCATCAGAAATGGGGGAGGGGAAGAGGGTTCTGAAATAAATAGGGAGAGAGGGGGAGGCGGATAGAGGATGGATAGGAGAGGATAGGTGGAGAGGAGGCAGACAAGTCGAAGAGGCGGGGATGGAGCCAGTAAAGGTGAGTGTAGGTAGGAGGGTAGGGAGGAGATAGGTCAGTCCAGGGAGGACGGACAGGTCAAGGGGGCGGGATGATGTTAGTAGATAGGAGATGGGGGTGTGGCTTGAGGTGAGAGGAAAAACAGGTTAGGGAGGTGGAGATGAGCTGGGCTGGTTTTGGGATGCGGTTGGGGGAGGGGAGATTTTGAAGCTTGTGAAATCCACATTGATGCCATTGGGCTGCAGGGTTCCCAGGCTGAATATGATTTGCTGTTCCTGCAGCCTTCGGGTGGCATCACTGTGGCATTGTAGGAGGCCAAGGATGGACATGTCATCTGAGGAATGGGAGGGGGAGTTGAAATGGTTCGCGACTGGGAGGTGCAGTTGTTTGTTGCGAACTGAGCGCAGGTGTTCTGCAAAGCGGTCCCCAAGCCTCCGCTTGGTTTCCCCGATGTAGAGGAAGCCCTGGACTGACCTATCTCCTCCCTAGCCCCCTACCTACACTCACCTTTACTGGCTCCATCCCCGCCTCTTCGACTTGTCTGCCTCCTCTCCACCTATCCTCTCCTCTATCCATCCTCTATCCACCTCCCCCTCTCTCCCTACCTGCTGTGTTCATCCAGCCCCATGCTTGTTATCTCGGATTCTCCAGCATCTGCAGTACCTTTTATCTCTGATACAATTTTAACCCCACTGCGAAGCCTCTTCTAAGGATGCCTACCCTGAAGAAGTTACCCTCCTCCCTCCGGACAAACCTGAGGGAATCTCTCTCCCACTGCAACTCTCTCATCACCTCTTCGGCCTTGAAACTGCTCGACCACGTCCTGAAGCAAACCAGGTACCACAGCCACATCACCTTTCTTAGTACCTGCCTACGGAACCAGATCATCCCCAATGGACTACAATCCACATTCAAGCCTTCCCAATTTGGCCCCAACCGTGACAATATCTACATGGAAAACATTGAGACCCTCCAGAAGCGCTTCTCCCTACGACTCCTGAAACACACACTTTCAGCAATGCGCAGGCACCTCCAGGCACTACAATCAAGCCTACCCCAGCTCAGAGCCTCCCTCTCCCAGACCTGCAAAGGACCTCTTCTGTTTTTTATTCTCCGTAAGATCCACAGCCTGAATTCACAATTCTACTCAGCTTTATTGGACACCAAAAACCGTAAGTACAGTAAACTTACTGATGCCCCCCACCTAAAACGGGCTTCCCCCACTCCCCAAAACCCCAGCCGGACCCGGGACCTCCCCCACAATGTACCCGCCGCCATTGGCCACGAGGCTACTGTCGGAGAACCCACTGATGACGTCACATCCGCCACCGCCAGGAACCCCACTTCCAGGACAGCGAACGCCTCCGCTGCAGAAACAACCGCCTCCATCACCGAAACCAACACCGTCATCGCTGTTGCCGCCGCCGATGCCGCTCCGCCCACCGCTGACGCCGCTCCGCCCACCGCCGAAGCAGACACAACACCCGACGCAGACGTAACTCCGCCCACAGCCGACGCAGGCGTAACTCCGCCCACTGCCTCCACAGCCAGCAGCTCCAGAGGAGACAGCAGCACTGAGCCCTGCCGAGTCTTCACCATTCCCCTAGACCTCCCCCTTACTGAGGACGAACGGTCAGTCCTCAGTAAAGGGCTCACCTTTGTCCCCCTCCACCCACATATCAACGAATACCGCTCACGCTTGGATATTGAGCAGTTTTTCCGCCGCCTCCGCCTCCACGCTTACTTCTCCAACCGTGAATCTAACCCTCCCTCTACTGACCCCTTCTCCCGCCTCCAACACAAGCCCTCCTCCTGGACACCACCCCAAGGCCTCCTACCCTCCCTCGACCTCTTCATCTCCAACTGCCGTCGAGACATCAATCGTCTCAACCTCTCCACCCCTCTGAAACACTCCAACCTCTCCCCCGCAGAACGTGCAGCCCTCCACTCCCTCCGCTCCAATCCCAACCTCACCATAAAACCCGCGGACAAGGGAGGGGCAGTCGTAGTATGGCGCACTGACCTCTACATTGCTGAGGCCAGGCGCCAACTCTCTGACACCTCCTCCTACCGCCCCCTGGATCATCACCCCACCCCCGAGCACCAAACCATCATCTCCCAAACCATCCACAACCTCATCACCTCAGGTGACCTCCCACCCACCGCCTCCAACCTCATCGTTCCCCAACCCCGCACCGCCCGCTTCTATCTCCTCCCCAAAATCCACAAACCTGAATGCCCTGGTCGACCCATTGTCTCCGCCTGCTCCTGCCCCACCGAACTCATCTCCACCTACCTAGACTCCATTTTCACCCCCTTGGTCCAGGAACTCCCTACCTACGTCCGTGACACCACCCACGCCCTCCACCTCCTCCAGAACTTCCAATTCCCAGGTCCCCAACACCTCATTTTTACTATGGACGTCCAGTCCCTATATACCAGTATTCCCCATGCCGATGGCCTAAAGGCCCTCCGCTTCTTCCTGTCCCGCAGAACGGACCAATCCCCCTCCACCGACACCCTCATCCACCTAGCCGAACTCGTCCTCACCCTCAACAACTTTTCTTTCAATTCCTCCCACTTCCTACAAACAAAGGGTGTGGCCATGGGTACCCGCATGGGTCCAAGCTATGCCTGCCTCTTTGTAGGTTATGTGGAACAATCCCTCTTCCGTACCTACACTGGCCCTAAACCCCACCTCTTCCTCCGTTACATTGATGACTGCATCGGCGCCGCCTCGTGCTCCCACGAGGAGCTCGAACAGTTCATCCAATTCACCAACACTTTCCACCCCAACCTAAAGTTCACCTGGACCATCTCTAACACTTCTCTCTCCTTCCTGGACCTCTCTGTCTCCATCTCAGGCAACCACCTAGAGACAGATGTCCATTTCAAGCCCACTGACTCCCACAGCTACCTGGAATACACCTCCTCCCACCCACCCTCCTGCAAAAATGCCATCCCCTATTCCCAATTCCTTCGCCTCCGCCGCATCTGTTCCCAGGATGAGACATTCCAATCCCGCACATCTCAAATGTCCTCATTCTTCAAGGACCGCAACTTCCCCCCCACAGTGGTCGAGAACGCCCTCGACCGTGTCTCCCGCATTTCCCGGAACACATCCCTCACGCCCCGTCCCCGCAACAATAATCAAAAAAGAATCCCCCTCGTCCTCACATACCACCCCACCAACCTCCGGATCCAACGCATCATCCTCCGACACTTCCGCCATCTACAGTCAGACCCCACCACCAAAGACATCTTTCCCTCCCCACCCTTATCTGCCTTCCGGAGGGACCACTCCCTCCGCGACTCCCTTGTCCGTGCCACACTCCCCTCCAGCCCCACCACACCTGGCACTTTTCCTTGTAACCGCAGGAAGTGCTACACCTGCCCCCACACCTCCTCCCTCACCCCAATCCCAGGCCCCAAGAAGACATTCCACATCAGGCAGAGGTTCACCTGCACATCTGCCAATGTGGTATACTGCATCCGCTGTACCCGTTGTGGCTTCCTCTACATCGGGGAAACCAAGCGGAGGCTTGGGGACCGCTTTGCAGAACACCTGCGCTCAGTTCGCAACAAACAACTGCACCTCCCAGTCGCGAACCATTTCAACTCCCCCTCCCATTCCTCAGATGACATGTCCATCCTTGGCCTCCTACAATGCCACAGTGATGCCACCCGAAGGCTGCAGGAACAGCAAATCATATTCAGCCTGGGAACCCTGCAGCCCAATGGCATCAATGTGGATTTCACAAGCTTCAAAATCTCCCCTCCCCCAACCGCATCCCAAAACCAGCCCAGCTCATCTCCACCTCCCTAACCTGTTTTTCCTCTCACCTCAAGCCACACCCCCATCTCCTATCTACTAACATCATCCCGCCCCCTTGACCTGTCCGTCCTCCCTGGACTGACCTATCTCCTCCCTACCCTCCTACCTACACTCACCTTTACTGGCTCCATCCCCGCCTCTTCGACTTGTCTGCCTCCTCTCCACCTATCCTCTCCTATCCATCCTCTATCCGCCTCCCCCTCTCTCCCTATTTATTTCAGAACCCTCTTCCCCTCCCCCATTTCTGATGAAGGGTTTAGGCCCAAAACGTCAAGTTTTCCTGCTCCTATGATGCTGCTTGACCTGCTGTGTTCATCCAGCCCCATGCTTGTTATCTCGGATTCTCCAGCATCTGCAGTACCTTTTATCTCTTATCCCAGACAGAAACTATAGGCAGGTTAGCCTGACCTCAGTCATTGATAAGATTTTAGAGTCCATTATTAAGGATGAGATTGCAGAGTACTTGGAAGTGCATTGTAACATAAGGCTAAGTCAGCATGGCTTTGTCAAAGGAAGGTCATGCCTGACAAATCTGTTAACCTTTGAGGCGGTAATGATCAAGTTAGCCAGTTGACGCGATCTATTCGAATTTCCAGAAGGCCTTTGTCAAGGTGTTGCACGATAGGCTGCTTAATAAGAGCCCATGGTGTTTGGGTTGGCTGATTGGCAGAAGACAAAGAGTGGAGATAAAAGAGTCTTCTTCAGGATGGCAGCCAGTGATTCATGGAGATCCGCAGGGCTCAGTGTTGGAATCACAACTATTCGTGTTTTATATTAATAATGTGGATGAAAGATCTGAGGGCATTGTTGCTAGGTTTGCAGATGACACAAAGGAGGAACAGTCGTGTTGAGGAGGCAGGAAGGATACAGATGGACATGGACAGGTTAGGAGAATGGGCAAAGTAGCAGCAGCAGATAGAAGACAATTGTGAGATATTGTATTATAGGTCTCTTTACTAACTCACTCACCAGCTCACTATATTCACTAATACCGCATTCCCATCCATTCATTCATAAGTCTTCACTAACTCGCTGTTTACAATAATGTGTTTTTATTCATTCATTCATAAAACCAAGATTGTTGTAGTGCATTTTACTATTGAGAGATACACTAAATTAAAACATTCCTTCCGACCCCATTACTGCTTCTTCATACCTTCAACCCTTATCAGACCTACTTACATCAAAAGCTACTTCTGAACAAATATTAAAGACTTCTAACCTATTCAGAAACAATGCCCTCACTGCCACAGTGTTTCCACGATCCACCCGAAACTATGAAAAGATTATAATATTAATCAGCCCCTTAGCAACTGTCTCTCGGAACTTGAATAGGTTGCAGAACATCAAACAAATTTCCTCCACTAGCATGTACCTGTTAAATACATATTGAACAGGGTCTTTGTCCACTTTAAGACAGTTACTATCAAAACAGCACTTCTGTGAAACTTCATGAATGAATAAAACTTACACCAGCAAATAGTAAACAAAATCCCATGACCCAGCTGTGGTAATCAGTTTAATATCCTTTACACATTTATTGACTGCATGTATAATTTCAAACTTATTTAGATCATATAGGTCTAGTATTTTCACTAACATTTACTAACTTGAAAGATAAAAGGACTATCACCTCTTAAGTATGCAAGCAAGTCGGACAGACACTCCTCTAATCCAAGTAGCAGCCAGCACTTTGCAAATGTTTAAATAATCTCCTGCTTCCCCAGGACAGTCACACAAACTTCTGTGTACAATAGATAAAACTGTGTAACACCATAGTGATAGTTCTTACATATATTAAAATTCTATGTATAAAGAGGCTACTGTAAGAACTGTACCTGGGGATTCCATTGCTGCCTCGAACTGTGTACTGCAGATGCTCAATAAAGAGGCTATTTTTGCCACTCACCGATTTTGGTTGTTACTTGAAAAACAATCCCACACAATGTGGGAAAGTGTGAGGTTACGTACTTTTGTGGAAAGAACAGAGGCATAGACTATTTTCAAAACGGGGAAAGGCTTCAGAAATCTGAAGCACAAAGGGCATAATTCAGGATTTACTTAAGGTTAACATGTATGTTCAGTTGGCAGTTAGGAAGGCTAATGCAATGTTATTGTTCATTTCAAGTTGGCTAGAATACAAGAGCAGAAATGTATTGCCAAGGCTGTATAAAGCTCTGGTTAGACTGCATTTTCAATATTACAAGCAGTTTTGGGCCCTGTATCTGAGGAAGGACACACTAGCGATGGAGGGATCCAGAGGGGGTTTACAAAGATGACTCTGAGGGTGACAGACTTGTCATGTGCGGAGTGGTTGAGGATTCTGGGTTTGCAATCGGTGGGGTTTAGAAGAAGATCTTACTGAAACTTACAGAATACTGAGATGCCTGATATCATGGATGTGGACAAGATGTTTCCACTAGTAGAGAGACTAGGGCCGAATGGCACAGCCTCAGAGTGACAGGCTGACCCTTTCAGTCTGAGGTAAGGAGGAATTTCTTCAGCCAGAGGATGTTTAATCTGTGGAACTCATTGCCGCAGAAGGCTCTAGAGGCCAAGTTATTGCTTCTATTTAAGACAGATAGATAGGCTCTTGATTAGTGAGAGGATCAACAATTATGGAGAGAAGGGGATTGAGAAATATGTTAGCCTTGATTGAGTGGGAGCAGACTTGATTGGCTGAATGGCCTCATTCTGCTCCTATGTCTTATGGGTGGGCATAACTGGGATGCATTGAGGGGTGGGTGGGAGATAAATGGGTCATATTGGGGGATAGGTGGATGGATTTGTGTGGGGTTCGAGTGCAAGGCAAATACGTGGTTTGTAGGGGGTGGGTGGAGGATTATCAGGGGTACAAAAGGGTTCGTGGAGGTGCACAAAACTTGTCGCGGTCGAAAACAATGAACAGTCAATCAATTCGCTGTCCTTTGACTTACAGACGTTCAGGATGTTGGGTACAGGCTACTGCCGTGCGTGCACGCACTAGCGTACACTGGCTGCGCGCACGCAACGACGAGACGGATGGGGAAGTTGGGGACGTAGGTGTTTAGGGGTGGGAACAGCAAGTTGTGGCTGCGTTGTGGGGGCACGAGTGTGGTGATGGGTTCGCTTCTAACCGAGTCCGTGTGGGGCTGGTCTGTATTCGCCTTGGTTTTCCTGGTAGGCTAAACCACCCATGAGCAGTGTCCTGCGTGGAACAGTGATTGATTGATGAATTAATTGTGCGTGTGCGTGTGCGTGTAGTGAGAGCGTCGGGGTAGGCCCGAGCCTCTCTTTGCGGAACCGGGGTTGAGGGGTTGTCGGCTCTGATTCAGTCTCTTGACCAGATCGCCCACTTCCCAGGCTCTAAGATTTTAATAATGAGTTCACAAACGTTCAGGAGCATGCTCGAGTTTCGCTGACCAGTGTCCGGGGTATTTCCCTTAAATACCTGAGGACTGCAGGGCAATCCTAGGAACTTGGCAACTTTTATCAACCACGGGTCATGAAATAGGCAGGTTCATGTCAGGAACTTGTGTGAATGCTCACTACAGTTTGGAAGCAGGTCATTCGACCTATGGAGTCCACACTACCCACCCCCCCCCCCCCCCAACCATCCCTGTATCCTTGCATTTGACGTGCCATTCCACCTAGCCTACATAACTTCGAACTGCGGGACGAAACCGGAGCACCTGGAGGAAATCCATGCAGACCAGGGGAGAATGTGCAAACTCCACATAGGCAATCGCCTGAGTGTGGTATCTAATCCAAGTCACTAGGACTGTGAGGCAGCAGTGCTAGATCCCAACCCGAAACGTCAACTTTCCTAATCCTCTGATGCTGCTTGGCTTGCTGTGTTTCTCCAGCTTCATACTGTGTTATCTCTGACTCCGGCATCGGCAGTTCTTGCTGCCTCTGAGTTCTAGCCACTGTGCCGTCCCCAGCTTTCTCTGCACCCTATTAAGCATTTCCCAGAATTTTATTATTTATTAGTGTACTTCAAATAGCAAGCAGGCATTTGACGTTTGCATTTCATTGTTGTCTCATGTTTCTACAGGTATGACATTTGTAAAATTCAAACCTGGCTTGCTCTCATGTGCCTGTGAAAATTGAGGCCAGTAGATTCTATTTTAGGTGTTGTGCTTATTCAAACACAGTATATGGGTGGAGTTCATATACATATATAATCCTGTGCTGAAACAGCTGCAAGGGATTGAATGGTCTCTTTGTGTTTCATAGAATTATAGAATCCCTACAAGTGTGGAAACAGACCCTTTGGCCCAACAAGTCCGCACAGACGCTTGGAGCATCCCACCCAGACCCATTCCCCCTATAACCCACCTACTCTACAGACCTCTGAACACTACGGGCAATTTAGCATAGCCAATCCACCTAACGTGCGCATGTTTCTTGAGATTAATAACCACCCCAAACGTTTGTGCAACAGTGCATTAAATTTGTACCTATAATACAGAAAATGGATGTTTTGGAGAAAGGTTAAGAAACTGAACTGGCATGAGCCAGATAGAAAAGAGGAAAGACTTGTATTTATAATCCATCTTGCATAACCTCATAAATTCCCAAAGCACTTTACAGCCAATGAAATTGATTTGACATGTAATCACTGTTATGTAAGAAACTGGCAGCCATAGAAATGATACAACACAGAAGGAGGACATTCAGCCCATCTTGTCCATGTCGACCTAAAGACATTCAGATGCCCTTTCTGACCCATTTTCCTGCACATGACACACAGCCCTGTAGCTTTCAGCACTTACAGTGCAGATCCAGGTACTTCTTAAAAGAGTTGAGGCACTCTGCCCCCACCACAAACTCAAGTAGTGAATTCCAGACACCCACCACTGTCTGTGTAAAAAAAAAAAAAACAAGTTTTCCTTACATCATGTTTTAATCCTTCTGCCATTTAGCTCGAATCTGAGACCCCTGGCTTTTAAACTCTCTGTCAAGGAAAACGGGTTCTTCCTGTCTGTCTCTGCCCCTCACCGTTTTCTATACCTCAGTAATGTCACCCCTCAGGCTTCTCTGTTCCAAGGAAAACAACCCCAACCTCTCCAGTCTCTCCTCTTGGGTATAATTCTCCAGCCCTGGCAACATTCTAGTAAACTTCTGTATTCTTTCCAGAGCAATTGTGTCTGTCCTGTAATGTGGTGACTAGAGCTGCACGCAGTACACCAGTTGTGGCCTCACCAGTGTTTGTACAAATTCATCATTGTATACTTTTGTATTCTATTATTTTCTGAGCCCAGGATTCTTGTATTCTTGCCCTTGTATTCTATATATACCTTTGTATTCTATCCCTTCTGCCATATACCTTCTTTACAACCTTATCAGCCTGTACTGTTACCTTCAGAGACCTGTGTGAACGCCAAGATCTCTCACTTCATCTGCTCCTCTCAGTATATTCTCAACAACTGTGTATTCTCTTTTTTACTCCCTTCAGGAAAAAGAAGGAAGCTGGGTGTAGACAGCAGAGATCGAGTGAATCCTTAGAAGAGTACAGAGGTAGTAGGAGTATACTTAAGAGGGAGTTCAGGAGGGCAAAAAGGAGACATGAGATAGCCTTGGCAAATAGGATTAAGGAGAATCCAAACCGATTTTATAAATACACTAGGGACATAAGGTTAACTAAGGAGAGAATAGGGCACCTTAAAGATCAGTAGAGCCACCTGTGTATGGAACCGCAGGAGATCGCAAGATACTAAACGAGTACTATACATCAGTATTTACTGTGGAGAAGGATATGGAAGATATAGAACATGGGGAAATAGATAGCAACATCTTGAAAAATGTCGATATTACAGAGGAGGAATTGCTGGATGTCTTAAAAGTGCACAAATGTCGATTAAATCCCTGGGACCTGATCAGGTGTACCCTAGAGCTCTGCGGGAAGCTAAGGATGTGATTGCTGTGCCCCTTGCTGAGATATTTATATCATCAACCCATATCAGAAAAGTGCCAAACAGGGAGACCACCATCCGGGAAGACCACAATGTTGGGCCAAGACTGCCTCTCTCCTCTTTCAGGGACCTGAAGCCTCAGTCTAGCCTGCAAGTCCAGGCCAGGGGAGTTCCTTGCTGACTGGCACGCCCCAGGCTAGGGTGGAGCTGTGTCTAGTTAATTCTGGCATTGCTGCATCTGTCACTGGGGACAACCTCCACTACCTGCCGCTTTCCAGGCTTGAAATAAAAATGAAGAAAAACAAAAAAAAAAAGCATAAGTAGAAAGAAGTTTAAAAAAAGGAAAGAAAGCTTAAGTGAGCAGATGAATCCTGGGCTCAGCCCCTTTTCTCGGTCACCATCTTGAAATACAAGTGCTTGGAGAATAGGAAAACATGTTTCTTTAAATTGGAGCTTTATAGATGTTGTGTGTCAGGCTTCCGATTGTATTAATGTTTTTATGCTTGTAATTTAACATAGAGAACGTTTGAAAGGGCATGTGCTATGTGATCTAATTTGGACAATAATGCTTTTCTGAAACAGCTACAAAATGCTTTTGTTCTGAGCTGTGCAAAATAGGTGCTCTTTATCTGAAGTGGTGTGTATTTCTGGATGCTGTAATTGTATTTCACTATAAATAATGCTGTTCTATAAGTGTGGAGTACAAATACAGTGGAATAAAGTGAATGAAGCAATGCTTAATAACCTCATCTGAACAATGGAAATTTTAATGGACTTTTACACACCAAAATTTAGAAGAATGAGAAGTATCCTCATTGGAACTTTGACAATTCTGAAGGAACACGGCAGGCTAAACATTGAGATTGTTTACTCTTGACTTCAGAGTCTAGACAACAGGGAGCAGTCTCGGGTAAGGAGTCAAACTGTTTTGGATACTCATAAGAAGAAATTACTTCGCTCAGGGTTGTATGTCTTTGGAATTCTCTGCCCCAGAGAGCTAGCTATTCAGTCCTTGAGTATAGCAAGACATGGGGTCAGTTAGCTCAGTGGGCTAGACAGCTGATTTGCAACACACAGTGATACCAACAGCACAGGTTCAGTTCTAATTCTGGCTGAGGGTGACCGTTTTCTCAGCCTCTCCCCTTGTTTGAGGCGTGGTGAGCATCAGGGTAAGTTGTAAGGAGAGAGCAGTCAAATGGCTCTGGGACTGTGGTTACTTCGTATAATCAAGACTCACATCAATAGATTTTTTTCAAATCTGAAGGAATCAAGGACATGGGGTCCACTGAAAAAAAGGTTTGAGATCAAGGATCAGCTGTGATTGTGTGACTATAAGGTTCACTCTTGCTCTTGTTCACCCACCCCATGTTCAAGGATTTTCTGCATTGGCCAGAAGTTTTTATGGCTGTTGTGGAGTTGTTATACATTATAAAATGTTGATGTCTTGTCAGATTACACTTAGTTGTACTTGGTTCAGGTCTCAAAAAGGTTGTCTTAATAAATACCTCAAGAGTGTCTTCATTTTTTCAAGAAGCAGTTTTTGGTGTCAGCATCTATGTGCACCTTGAGTTGGGTTTGCTGGACTGTAACAACCTAGACTGAAAAGTCTGTATTTCTTTTTCATCACTTACCTAGGAGCAGTCCCCACCATGACTCCAACTGAATCAGACTGACTGTTGTAGCACAAAAATGAGATTGCACCTGATCCTGTGGCTCAGTGATTCATGTGAGAAACTGCTGAGCTTGTGCAAAACTAAAAGATTTTTGTCTGAACGTGACCACTTTCACCTTGGATCACATTGAGTCATTCTTTTAGCAATGTGCATGAGGCTTTGAAATATTTTTGCACCATTGTCACTTGTGAATGTTGAGAAGTGGCTTTCAGACTGGATTAACTACCCAGAGTTCCTTATTGCAACTTGTGAAACTGAATTCAGTAAAGATGATAAGTTGTGAGTTAGTATTTGAAAAATTGGGATGGAACTTGCCAAAGAAGTTTCAGTATCCAACTAATTCATTCATTTAGGAAGAATGTGAAGGCATTGGAAAGTGTAGAAATGATTTGCAAAAATGACTCCAAGGTTGAGGATCCTCAGTTATATGGATAGATTGGAGGTGCTGAGGCTGTTCTTGGAGAAATAAAAGTTTGGGAGAGGGGATTTAATGGAGGTGTTCAAAATCAGTCAGGGCCTGAACAGTCAATAGAGAGAAATTTTCCATTGGTAAAAGGATCAAAATCCAGAGGGCACCGATTGGGAAAGAAGCAACGAGGACATGAGGATATCTTTCACGTAATGGATGGCTGGGATCTAGGATGCATTGCCTGTAAGTAGCATGTGAGGGTAGTCAATTATGGCCTTTAAAAGAGAATTATTATCTGAGGAGAGAAAATTTATAAGTCTGAAGGGCTAAAGCAGAGGAATGGGAATTTGTGAGTAGCTGCAGAAGGCCAGTGTGGACATGATGAGCCCAATGGCCTATCATTCTTTCCAATATCTTTCAGGGCAAGACATCTGCCACTCTTATCTATTTTTGATAATTAATAAGCATGACACAGTTTTGCCTCTGTGGGATAGAATTAGAAGAATTCTTGTCCAGTGCCCTAGCTAAATGGTGCTGTTTGTCTCTAGCTTTGCTCGGCTGGGTTTGAGTAGGCTCCCAGGTGTAAAAGGAGAATGGCACTTCAGTTGAAGGCTTGAGGTCTTCTTGCAGAGAAGCCATGATTTAGCAAGAGTCTAGGACGTTTATCCCAAATAATCCTTGCAGACTACTCCTTGGTATAACATCCTTATAAAGTGAATGGGAATCCATGGTTAAGTGTTGGCACTGTTGGCAGAAACCAAAAAAACATCATCCCAATTTGAGCTGTGTGGAGCATAACCTTTTTCACAGGAGGCAGAGTAAATGCTCCATATAGGTGGAATATAATCGGCTGCCATTGGGTATCCCTGTATCCAAGGGAAGCAGTATTAACAAATATCTATTGCCTTTTCTGAGACACTGTGTATATATATTCCTGATACAGGTAATGGAAGGTACTCAACAGATTAGTCATCTAGGAATTGTGTGCCAAGTCTTTGACTAATAGATCTGATGGATAATCTGGAAACATGCTGACTGCCGAGGGTGGATCCCTGTCGGGCAACACAGAGTCAGGTTAAATATACACAGCCCTATCAATGTTCTTGTGAGCCATGCTGGCTTATGTTGTTCAAATAGCAGTCACCTGACTTCAAACTATGTCTTGCATCCAGAAAAGGTATCTCCCCGGTCACCAAACATTTCCCAGGGGATGTATATGGTTGTCCCATAGGAGACTCCAAAACACAGTGGTCAGCCCATTCCCTCCTGGAGTTTTAATTTGCAAGAACAGTGGAATTTTGTAGAATTTCAAGCTGCTGGGTGCTATCTAGATCCTCCATAGGATTCTGCATCTGCCCTTGCTGGTCATAATCAAAAAGTAAACAAATTCACAAATAACGCTGACTTTGGTGCTAATGTTTTCTGATTCTGTGAAGCACAATTAGCTGCTTCCATGTCTCCCGCCTCTCTTTCATTGACCAGAAGATTGGTGAGTTTAGTTTTGGAATTTCTCTGAATTTGGAATTGCAGCTCCTCGGATGTCTCTCGGCCTGATGACTTAGAGGTCCATCACATTTCCTTACTTATGCATCCACTGTACAGCTTGATCTTCAGCTGAGTCTGAGATAGATTTTCCAATGGAGCACATCCTCAAATGGCCTTATCTTGTACAAAGAACAAAGAAAATTACAGCACAGGAACAGGCCCTTCGGCCCTCCAAGCCCGCTCCGATCCAGATCCTCTATCTAAACCTGTTGCCTATTTTCCAAGGATCTGTATCCCTCTGCTCCCTGCCCATTCATATATCTTGAGGTTGGTCGGCTTGCGGAGCTGGTTAGTCGTTCCACAGACGTTTCGTTACTGTGTTTGATAACATCCTCAGTGCAGCCTCTGATGAAGTGTCGTTGTGTTTTCCCACCTGGTTTTTAAACTCTGGGGTTCGTTGCCATGCATTGCCTCACTTCCAGGTTTCCTCCGTAGTGGAATGTATATGAGGTCGAGTTCAATGTGTTTATTAATAGCATGCTTCGTGGAGTGCCGTGCTTTCAGGAATTCTCGTGCTTGTCTCTGCCTAGCCTGTCCCAGGATCTGGGAGTTGTCCCAGTCGAAGTCGTGGTTCTCCTTGTCCATGTGGATTGAGATGCGTGAGTATTCGTCGTGTCTTTTTGTATCCAGTTGGTGTTCATGTACTCTTGTTGTTCGTTTCCTTCCTGTTTGTCTGATGCAGTGTTTCTCGCAGTCTCTGCAGGGGATCTTGTAAATGATATTGGTCCTGTCCATGGCGGGGAGTGGGTCTTTAATTCGGGTGAGCACTTGACGTAGGGTTGATGTGGGCTTGTGTGCCACTCTGATGCCTGGCGGTCGTAGAAGTCTTGTGGTGAGTTCTGATGTGTTCCTGATGTAGGGTAGTGTGATGAGTGTGTCGGGGTGTGTAGAATCTTTCTGATGCTGTTCCTGTAGGCATCTCCTGACCCAGTTCTTTGGATATCCATTATCCTTAAACACTTGAAAGAGGTATTCCTCCTCCTCTTGGCGTAGTTCCATGTTGCTGCAGTGTGTTGTTGCCCTTTTAAATAGTGTTCACACGCAGCTTCGTTTGTGTGCGCAGAGATGGTTACTATTGAATTTCAATACCTGGTCTGTGTGTGTGGCTTTTCGGTGTACTTTTGTTTGCAGTTCCCCATTTGTCTTGCGCTCTACCATGACGTCCAGGAATGGGCGTTGTTTGTTCTTCTCTTCCTCTCTGGTGAATTTTATTCCAGTGAGGGTGTTGTTTGTGAGTTTGTGTGTCTGACCTAATTTGGTCCGTTTAATGATGACAAAGGTGTTGTCTCTGTAGCGTATCCATAGTTTAGGTCGGATTTGCGGAAGGGCAGTCCTTTCTAGTCTTTGCATCACTGCTTCTGCTATGAGTCCGGAGATAGGCGATCCCATGGGTGTCCTGTTGATTTGCTCGTATGTTTGGCCGTTGAAGGTGAAGTGGGTGGTCAGGCATAGGTCCAGTAGTTTAAGCGTGTTGTCGTTGGAGATGGTTTCACTGGGGTCGTGTTCTTGTTCACGTGGTGTTGTCATTGTTTCCCTTGCTAGTGGTATGTCTATTGATGTGAATAGGGTGGTTACATCAAACGGTATCATGGTCTCTTCGTCCTCTATCTTTGTCTTTGATGGAATTGAGGAATTCTTGGGCTGAGTGGAGGCAGTGGGGTGATTTGTTGACTAGGTGCTTGAATCTTCTTTGTAGTTCTCTGGCTAATCTGTGCGATGGAGTTCCTGGTAGGGAGACTTTGGGTCTGAGGGGAACTTCCGGCTTGTGCACTTTAGGGAGGCCGTAGAATCGGGGTGTGTTGGTTCCTTCGGGTTTCATTCTTATGAAGTCTGTTTTGTTGATCTGTCCTGTTTAAGTCTTTGTAGTGTGTATAGGATTTTGTTGCCCAGTTGTGGTGTCGGGTCAGTTTGTACTGGTCGGTATGTGTTCTCGTTGGCGAGCAGTGCTTGTGCTTTGGAAATGTAGTCCTTTTTATTCATTATCACTGTCATGCGCCCTTTGTCTGCAGGTAGTATAGTGATATTCTTGCCCTTCTTTAATCTGTCCAGGGCTTGTCTTTCCCGAGTGTTGAGGGTGTTGAGATCCCTCTTTCTGGTTAGTGTCGGGACTACTGTCTGTCTTATAGTTTGTTGTGTTTCTTCGTCGATATTGTTGCTCTTGAGTGTGGCTTCCAGTGTAGCTAGCCATTCCGTTTTGTTGGCGTCCCTGTAGTTGTAGTTTAGTCCCCAGGTGAGAACGGCTTTTTCCGTGTCTGTCAGTTTCCTGTCGGAGAGGTTCCTTATGCATGTGTCATTTCTGTTATTGTCGTTTTTGTGGGTAAGTGTGGTTAGCTTGTCTTGCAGGGTCTGTCTTTTCTTGCCTCTTGTGGTCTGTCGGCTGATATTAATGGCTCGTTTCATGTCGGTTGTCCAGTCTTGATTGGTAGCTTCTTGGAATAGCGTTTTTTGGCGCATAATTTCTCTGTTGTATTTGTGGAGCCAGTTGTGTGTGTCGTTTATCATTACTCTTACCATCTTGCAGCGGTTTTGTTCTGCTGTTTTCCGGGCTTGTGAGTTGTTGATGGGTGGTTTGTACTTCACACTGCATGGTAATACCTGGTTCTTGGTTCGAAAAGTACACCGAAAAGCCACACACACAGACCAGGTATTGAACTTCAATAGTAACCATCCCAGCAAACACAAACGAAGCTGCGTGTGAACACTATTTAAAAGGGCAACAAAACACTGCAGCAACATGGAACTACGCCAAGAGGAGGAGGAATACCTCTTTCAAGTGTTTAAGGATAATGGATATCCAAAGAACTGGGCCAGGAGATGCCTACAGGAACAGCATCAGAAAGATTCTACACACCCCGACACACTCATCACACTACCCTACATCAGGAACACGTCAGAACTCACCACAAGACTTCTACGACCGCCGGGCATCAGAGTGGCACACAAGCCCACATCAACCCTACGACAAGTGCTCACCTGAACTAAACACCCACTCCCCGCCATGGACAGGACCAATGTCATCTACAAGATCCCCTGCAGAGACTGCGAGAAACACTTCATCGGACAAACACGAAGGAAACTAACAACAAGAGTACATGAACACCAACTGGATACAAAAAGACACGACGAATACGCACTCATCTCAATCCACATGGACAAGGAGAACCACGACTTCGACTGGGACAGCTCCCAGATCCTGGGACAGGCTAGGCAGAGACAAGCACGAGAATTCCTGAAAGCATGGCACTCCACGAAGCATGCTATTAATAAACACATTGAACTCGACCCCATATACATTCCACTACGGAGGAAACCCGGAAGTGAGGCAATCCATGGCAACAGACCCCAGAGTTTAAAAACCAGGTGGGAAAACACAACGACACTTCATCAGAGGCTGCACCGAGGATGTTACCAAACAAAGTGACGAAATGTCTGCGGAACCAGCTCGGCCAGCCGACCAACCTCAACACCCACACCTCAAGCTACAGATCTACTCCAAAACCTTAGATATTCATGTATCTGTCTAGATATATCTTAAATGATGCTATCGTGCCTGCCTCTACCACCTCCGCTGGCAACGCATTCCAGGCACCCACCACCCTCTGCGTAAACAACTTTTCATGCATATCTCCCTTAACCTTTTCCCCTCTCACCTTGAAATCGTGACCCCTTGTAATTGACTCCCCTATTCTGGGAAAAAGCTTCTTGCTAGCCACCCTGTCTATACCTCTCATGATTTTGTAGGCCTCATCAGGTTTCCCCCCTCAACTTCTGTCTTTCTAATGTAAATAATCCTAATCTACTCAACCTCTCTTCATAGCTAGCGCCCTCCATACCAGGCAACATCCTGGTGAACCTCCTCTGCACCATGTCCAAACCATCCACATCCTTTTGGTAATGTGGCAACCAGAACTGTACGCAGTATTCCAAATGTGGTCGAACCAAAGTCCTATACAACTGCAACTTGACCTGCCAACTCTTGTACTCAATGCTTGGATCCCTTTGTCAAATCGTAGACCTAGTTGACGACAGAGCCCAAACCTTGTCCATCTATTTAGCCCCAAGGAAGAGTATTCTTCCAATTATTTTTCTAGTGATCAATTGTAGAAAAGCTTAGAACAATTTGTAATGTTAATATCATCTTGTAGTTTAGATTTCAAAGTAGTGGCAGATGGGTGTTGGTTACTTCTGTGAAGGATTTTCTTTTTTAAAAAAAAACAAGGTCGTAGAGTCTTTCTGGAACAGTGATTCAATTCAGCATTTGTCTTAATGCAGATGAATACACCCCTGTGGTGCTAATAGAAAGATATTTATACTGTTCTGTAGGATAAATATTGAACTAGAAACAATGCTAATAGTCTTCAGAAGGATCCAGGATAGAACAAGTTTTTAAAATTCAGTTTAGAAGACATTAATAATGAGTTTAGAAGCAAGTTTAGCTCCGCTTAGGATTAGTTCAGCGTAGTTTAGGGAACAAGTCACCTCAGCAGAAGGGTTTAGTTTACGGTACTACTAAACCAGGAGAAGGTTTGCTTATAAATCTTTAGATTATTAGAACTGAAAAAATGTTGGCTCTGAGATTTGTGAAAAATCAATTTGGACGTGCAAACTTTTCTTCTAAATACATGTTTAGAAGACTGACATCATGGTCTGTAGCAGCGTTGCCTCTAAACAATGTGATTGCAAACTGATTGGGATGCCAACACGTTGATTTCCGCATGTGGAAGCTATTACTGTGCATGACCCTCAGAGATCCACGCAGAGGAAAAAGGGAAGGTTGGTCTTCATTGCATCCTACTGCATCCCCTCCCTCCACAAACCTTGTTCCCTATGCTTGGAGTTCACCCCTTTTCCTTGCTACTAACAAAAGCAGAATCAAACTTCTGTCAATCATAGTGTCCTGTTTGACCACTAGTCCAGCATCTGACCGTGCGTTTTCTCGATCGTCAAGATAGCTTACTGCCACCAAACTATCATTGCTTGTCAACTCCCCCCAGCTCAGCTTATTTGGTGCTAAAACTCTCATCCACGCCTTTTATTATTTCCAGAGTTGAGTCCGATGACTCTTCGTCAGAATTCAAACCATTAACTCTGTTTTCTTCTCACAATCCGATGACCTTGCCTGATATTCCATATCCACAATACTGGGATTGACTGTCAAGAGCAAACCTTTTTGTTCTACAGAACGGAATGCAAAATATAGTTTGCTGGTGACACAAAGTTGGGTGGAATTTAGATTTGTGAGGATGATGCAAGGTGATTTAGACAAGTTGCCTGAATGGGCAAACAATTGGCAAATGCAGTTCAACATGTATAAATGTGAGTTATTCACTTTGGTGTGAAAAGCAGAAAGGAAGAGTATTATTTAAATGGTAATATATGGGAATTGTGTATGTACAAAGAGATCTGGGTGTCTGTGTACACCGGTCAATGAAAATAGATAGACAGATGCAGCAAGAAATTTGGAAAGCAAATGATTTATTGATCTTCATTAAAAGAGGGTTGGAGTTTAGAAGATCAGAAGAAAGAGATAAATGTTTACATTTTAAAGGCATCAAGGTGTATGGAGAAACAATGAGAATATGACATTGAGATATAAGAATCAGTCGTAATATTGAATGGTAGAAGTGCTACTCCTGTTATTTTCTATGTTTCTATGCCAACTTCTGTAACTCTACCCAAGCTCCCAAGTCTCATTGTATCCTCGCTGCCAACCTATGTCAATCCACTCAACATTTATGGCCCACATGCAATCTTAGTATGAACTCATGCAAAACCATGCCATCCACTCCCTATTCTTTTCTTTTGCGCTTGCAATGCTAACTCCTCCAATGGGTAAACTTCTGGACTGATGCTGAAGTTATAATTTTAAAAAGGTAAGCTCTCCCACTGGTAATAAAAGGTTATTACTATATTGAAGGTCATTTAATCCTGAACAACAAATTATATGTAGATATATTTGTAGTCCCACTTTAAAAACATCATAAGCTTTTGGAGCTGTCAGGCTGTGAACTTACATGCATCATGTGTTAATGAGTGATTATGAAATCAGGCATGCAGTTGTAAAGACAATATAACAATAGCCCTCAGGCTTTTGTCAAGAGACAGAATGAAATAATGAATTTTTGTTTTACAATATTTAAAGTTAGGAGATTATTTTTTAATTCATCAATGAGGATGTCGTTGGCTCGTCCAGCATTTATTGCCCATCCTAAAGGGCAGTCAAGTGCAACCACATTGCTGTAGGCCTGGTGTCATATGTCAGCCAGACAAGGATGGAGGATTTCCTTCCCTAAAGGACATTAGTGAACCAGATGGTTTTTCTGACAATTGTTTCTTTGGTCATCATTAGACTCTTAATTCCAGGTTTTTCATTGAATTCAAATTCTACCGTGTGCTGTGGTGGGAATCAAACCCAGGCCCCCAGAGCATTACCTGGGTCTCTGGATTAACAATCAGCAATAATACCAGTAGGTCGTTGCCTCCCCTTAAAGTACTTTGATAGCTTGGCTGCACTGTTGTAAGCCCCCTCATGGGATCCATTGACTGTTGCAATTAATTTATCCACTTTTTAGTCCCAAAGTACCTGACAGCTCCCAACTGTGTCCTGAGACCATATTCGAAATGATATCTTACCACACCAAAGAACTTGTTTAAGTTTAGACTTTCTCCTACCAGTTCCAACCTGCTCAAGTCATCATGCGCTGAATCTACTATGTTATTCTTGGTTAATTTTGTTTTGATTACAGTGACGTTGATCAAGCAAGTTTTTCCATTTTGAAATCCAAGTTGACCATTTATTATTATCTTCAGTTTCTTAATGTTCTTCAATTTATTATTTTTCCCTCACCTGTATTGATGTCTATAGTTTTCTGAACATGTTCTTACCTTTAGGTAAGGTCTTAGGTCATTGAGATGGTAAGAGTAAAATCTTTTGACTATAGGAACATGTATATCAGTGGTATGAAACCTAGGCTTTGAAAAGTGTGAAACATGTTAAAGGATGAATTGAAGGAGGGGATAAGGTTGCTTTTGCTGCAGTTCAGACTCTATCTTTGAATTTAGTTTCATTCTGCAAAGACTAAGACCTACTTTGCATTGCCAGCAGTTATAATATTGTAACCAGAGGTTAATTCTAACTGTAGTAAATAATATTTTAATCAACCCCCCTCTGAAAACGCTTGTTGTTTCTACAAGCCCACGTTTGATTTGGAAATCGGTATTACACGTTGATGGAACCCATCTCATTTTTCGTTCTAGTATTGCACATTGAAGCTTGCCCTACCACACACCACCTATTTCAAATGATTATGATTATGATTTTGATTCAAAAATTCTTATAAATTTTGTTATAATCTTCAACAGTATCCCAGTGTACATTAAGACCTTTTGACAAGTTTATTTATGCTTGTCCTTTGGAACAAAACAGTTGCTAATCTATTGCTAACAATGCAAGTATATTTGAGCAGTTGTGCTTATGTCAGAAGTAATCATTTCCACTAACATTTACTTTGTGTTTTCTAGGCAATTTTAGTTTTTTGTTGGACATATATCCGTCGATACCAGAGTCAGCAAGAAAGTGAAGTTGTCTCGACCATAACTGCCATATGCGCACTTGCTGTTGCACTGATTACTTCGTCGTTGCTGCCTGTTGACATATTCCTTGTTTCTTATATGAAAGATTCCAGAGGGTCTTACAAGGTATTATACAAATCTGAGGCTAAACTGAAGATTGCTATAGAGACGTAAACTGTGCAGTGATTCTGGAATATATATCTTTCACAATAAAATGCTTATTTCATAAAGCTATTCAATGAAATTCTACAGGATTTATTATCATGTGGCAGTTTCATTTCTTAGTTTCTGGTGTGTGTAGGAGAGCGGTTCAGAGGAAGATGGTTAATTTTCCATAATAGTTATCCTTGGTGGAAAGTTAGTTGATTGATAGAAATGTCATTTCTATACAATTTGCAGTTTGGCTTTACTTTGTAAAATAATCTAATTTTCTCCCTTGAGTTTTACTCCCTTGAGTATTTTACAGGAATGTAGTGAGTATAATTTCATTTATTCAGTTTTTACTTGCAAATTGAATAGATTGGGATATCAACTGGCTGGTAGAGGACAAATGAAAGCGATATGCATGGATGCTTTTACACTACAGAACCTCTGCTGTTGCACAGGCTTTGTGGGAAGATGCGTGACGTTGCTATTGTGGATTGCTTTAGTGATTTTTCTGAGAAACCATCGACCATTTAGAGGTCAAGCCTGGTCAGTTTTGTTGAAGAGTGGTAACTTGATCAATGTGTATGTTACATAACCTTTAAGGAGTTGGGCAAAGGTTTTACTCATCAGTGATGTCATATGTGGGCACTAATTTAGGTGACTTAGAAAGAATGAAGAGTACCTGATCTAACCAGTGTTGCTTTAAGGCCAGTGACATTTTGGAAGGCTATTAGACATTTTGTAGTTGACAACTACTTCTTTTAATTTGAAGAAAGTAAATGTGGTACAACAGCATTACCTTGGAGTACATATTTGCCTCCTTATTTCGCTAATTTGGCAAGTTGTTACTTCGTACCATTGAGGATCATTAATTTTATGTTGATTTGCAGTACATAAAAAATTTAAGATATTCTGTGCCACGTAATTGACTCTACACCTCTTTAATGCTAAACTGATATATTCTAAGATGCTAAATGTGGTAATGAGACACTGACAGCTTACATAAATAGTAATGTAGGTTTATACAGCTATTGTATTTGCATTTTCAATGAGTTAATTAGGATTTAAATAAAATTAAGTTAAAATAATCCAAATTTCATAGAATAGATTTCATAGAATCCCTACAGTGTGGAAACAGGTCCTTTGGCCCAACAAGTCCACACTGACCCTCGGAGGATCCCACTCAGACCCAACCCCCATGACCCATCTAATCTACACATCTCTGAACACCTCGGACAACTTAGCATGGCCAATCTACCTAACCTGCACATCTTTAGACTGTGGGAGGAAACTGGAGCACCCAGAGAAAACCCACACAGACACTGGGAGATTGTGCAAACTCCACACTAACAGTCACCCAAGGGTGTAATCAAACCCGGCTCCCTGGTGCTGTGAGGCAGCAGTGCTAACCACTGAGTCACTGTGCCGCCCAAATCTAAAGTAAAGCAAAAATATGTTGATTGCTTAAATAAAAGGTCAGCATTGTTCTATAGATTTGTCTTGCTAGGAATGTGGTCGAGAAAGCTCATCTTTGTGTAATGTTATGAGGCATCCATGTGAACAACCTAATTTCTGCATAAATGGGAGGTTTCTCCCTGTTCTGCAACGTCTGTTTTCACTTTGCTGAGGAAAAGCATTATCTTATTTGTGCACAATCCACCATCAAATATTTAAGGTCCCAATGACTTTTGATGATTTACAATTCATTTAAAAGAAAACAATGATGGGCGATCTTTTTATTCTTTCATGGGATATGATGCCACTGGCAAGGCTGGCATTTGATAGCCATCATTCATTTCCTTTGAACCAAATGGCTTGCTCGAGCCATTTCAAAAAGTGGTTAAGAGTAAGTCACATGTTGGCCAGATAAGGATGGCAGATTCCTTTCCTAATTAGTGAATTTTCTTTTGGAGTTGTCGATGATAGTTGTCATGGTCAACATTCCTGAAACTGGCTTTGTGCCATCTTGGAGACACATTTAGTGAATCACACTCTGCAATAGCTGGCATCTTATCCTCAGTGGTGATTGATTCTATGAAAAGTAGTAGCTGAACCTTTTCTTAATTTACCCATCCTGTACTGTGTCTCATGGTCCTCCTAAATAATTGAACATAACTAGCTCTGGGCCAAGTGTAAGTCTTCTGCCATTTTTAAAGGTCTGCATCAAATCTATGCAACTTTGATATTATGGAATAAAAATCTGTAGCTCAGTTTTTTTCTGATAAATTAAGGCCCTTAAACTAAAAGGCATAGTGTTTCCATTATGTTGTCAGGCTATGAAGTGCTCAGTAGATTTGTTGATGAATTTCACTCTGCTAAACTGTTTTATGTTGGTGTGCAAAGAACAGAAAGAATCACAATTCTGGCTAAATTAACTTGCTTCTGATGCATAATGTTACTATGTGCAGAGATCATAGTTCCTCAAATTCACACTTCTGTTCAAGATGTGAGATTTTCAGTTCAGGATCCATTTTTGAATTGTCTTAAGGGAAATGGTTGAGTTGATCCTGGCTGTAACTTTATTGATTGTCACATTACCAATGAGGTTTGACATTTATTGCTTTTAGATATAATCTTGCCTGATTTACGGAAACTTCCGTCCATCCTCTAACTTTTATTGAAAATGATTTATTATGCAGCATAGGTCATGACCCATATCCGTCATGAATTTCCTAATCATGTACCTGTTCAAATGTCATAAAAATGTTGTAACTGCCTACATCTCTACATCTACTACTTCATCTGGGGCAGCTCATTCCACATATGACCGACCCTTTGTGTGAAAAAGTTGCCCTCAGGTCCCTTTTAAAGCATTCTCTTCTCATCTTAACGTTATGCCCTCTAGTTTTAAACTCCCTAACATGAGGGAAAAGATTTTGCTTTTCACTTCTTAACTATGCCCCTCATAATTCTGTAAACCTCCGTAAGGTCACTTCTCAACCTCCTGTGGTCCAGTGGAAAAAGTCCCAGCTTATCTAGCCTCTCCTTGTAACTCAAACCCTCCAGTCCCAGTGATGTCCTTGCAAATTTTTTCTGCACCCTCTCCAATTTAATAATATCTGTCCTATAGCAGGGTGACTAGAGCTGTACACAGTACAATGGCCTCACCAATGTCTTGTATAACCGCAACATGATGTCCCAAAGAGTTAAGTCTGCTTAAACTGCTAAAGCGGTTTAAAGAATTCTTTCCAGCTCCAAAAGGCTGGACTACTACAAACCAAACTGCCCCTCTGTTGATACAAAACTGTTGTCAACTGAAGCCAGTTTGTGGCCTTGGTCTGTTTTTCCGTATGTCATACAAGTGTACACCCCTTGTCATTTAGCTGATGTTAAACTCACTGTTCAAAAATTTAGTTTTGACCTTTTTAAAAAGGAATGTTGGTGCACAGAATTATAACTCAAAACCCACTTACCTCTACTTTTAAAACCCGAATTACCAGATGACAGTACAATTTACGAATCTAATGATATAGTTCTAGGCAACCAGGCAATGATGCATCTTTAGATGTTTGCCATTAGTGGATTAGAACATGTTGCTTCAATTAAGAATCACATTTCTACAGTACCTTTTGAGATATTGGGCGTTAACTAGCTTGTTATCATTGCAATATTTGCAGTTCTATTCCCAAGTACCTGCTAAAGCAAAACAGTCTGAAAAGATACTTTTCACATTGAATGCTTCCTTCCTGCTTTGTGTGGAACAAATGTGTACATGGAACGCGTGATATGTTAAACACACATCTTGACTTCGATTCAGGTAGAATTTGTTGCCTTCATTAAGCTTTGTACAGTTTGAAAATCCATTCTACAACTGTCTCATTGAATTGAAGGCCCATTCTAACCACGATGTTTTATCAGACCTGTGCAAATTGTACTTCCCAAATAACCTCAAATATGTTTGTTTTAGGAATGGGCAGCTGACAACATCACAAGGCAGAATATTGAAGACACTGTACTCTATGGTTATTACAGTAAGTATTCAGATTTTTGAATTGTTTTAGCAATTCTAATATTCCAGTATAAATTCTTGCTCAAGTTCAGCAAAACTGATTGAGATGGGGTGGTTTTTCTGATGGTTGTTATTTTAAAGGGATGATTGTTTTGGCCTGTGCTCTGTTCTTTTTCTACTTGGTGCATGGAGAGATGGTCTCATCTTGGTCTGTCTTCTACTTGTGTAATGCTGTACTTAGTGAAAGACATCTCTGAAACTTGGTTTGAATTTGCATCTTTGGAAGTTGCTTATTCTGGCTGCCGATGGAGGCATGCTTGGGCATTGGCTTGCCAGAGTGGATCAAGCAGATTCTGATGTTTCACACCGTAGTGTGGAGAAGGAACCAGTATTGTGCTTAGTGTTATGAAATGGCTGTGTGCCGATCAAGTGGTGAATAGCTAGTTAATGGTCACCATTAAAATGGTAAAATTTAGAAAGTTTGTGATAGAAAAAGAGCTTTTCCCAACTTATCTACTCAATGGTCTGATCAATAAAGGCAAGCATGCCAAATGCCATCTTTACCACCCTGTCTACCTGTGACACAACTTTCAAAGAACTATGTACCTGAACCCCTAGGTCTCTCTGTTTGACAGCACTTCCCAGGGCCCTACCATTAACTCTATAAGTCTAACCAAAATGCAAGATCTTGCATTTATCCAAAGTAAACTCTACTTGTCACTCCTCGGCCCGTTGGCCCAGGTTAACTTGTGAAATCAGATCAGAAGCTATAGATTCTGTAGCTGAGCAGTTGGAATTTGCTTTCATGGGAGACTCAGTAAGTAGAGGAGACTTGATATAGAGCAAGAGGGAAATCTCTTGCGCACCACAAGTTCTGCAGTTGTGTTTATGGTTTTTACAGATTGCCAGCAGTCTTTTAGCAAAACTGTGGTTTATTTCAAAAGCAAACCTTTCTTTTCTCTGTAGCTGATAATCATGTTCCCTGGGGATGTTGCCTCTGAGAGACCTTCCTTGGAAGTCTGGCTTTACAACAGAATTTCATAGCTTAATGCAGATCAATCTTAAGATGGGTGCTGTAGTAACTTTTGATGAATTATTGACTTACAAACCAAAGTCAATTCCCTGTTGGGCTGTCTTCCACCCTGTTGCTTATCTCAGAAATATTGAATTTTCACATTTTCAAAAACCACAAGAGTAATCAAATTCCAAATGCTTTGCTTTGTGGTTACTATTAAGGTAACAGAGCAGCCTGTTTCCTTTCTGTCTGGTTGAAATGAATCAACAAGAATAAGTCATGTATCGTTTGTCAGCTTTTTTTAATGCTGTTGGAGATTGCATTAGGATTTGTAAACCAGACCTAGATGTTCTGCACAGAGATTATGGAAGAATGCCCTGGTGTGTCTTGTCTTCAAAAATCTGGCTAGGTATAAGCAGTCAGCATCCACCTATTCAAAGGAGAAATAATACCATCAAATAAAACTTGTTTATCATTGGCCTGCATTGTGAGGAACGGTGGCTTGCTGGTGATGTCACTGGGCTCGTAATCCAGAGCAGGCTGATGCTCTGGTGGAATGGGTTGAATCTCATCGTGATGGTGATATTAATCAAACAGTGTAATTTGAATGCAGTGAAAAAGTAGCTGGAATTTAAAAGCTAGCCCAATGGTGACCATGTAACCACTGTTGATTTGTGTAAAAACTCATCTGGTTCACTAATGACCTTCAGGGAAAGAAATCTGTTGCTCTTACTTCGTCTGACTTACACATGAGTTCAGACCCACAGTGGTGTGGTTAATACATTTAATCAAATCATTCAGAGGTGTTAATGATACCCTCAGGAGTAAGTGGGATTTGAACATAAGGTTTCTGACTCGGGGATACGGACATTATAATTGGGCCACAAGAGCAGAGGTAAGCAGTGTGGTTGATTCTTAACTGCAATCTGGGCAATTGGGGATGGCCAGTAAATGCTCTTTTAGCTGGCCACGCAAGCTTGCCATGCCCTTCAAAGACTTGACTTGTGCGTGTGTGTATACGTATATACACGCATATATTTATGCTGCAATTAATGGCAATGGCATGTCTGACAGTCGGTGCTGTTGAAGGGAAGTGTGGTTGCATAATGGGATTGCCTATGGGATTAGCCTGATGGATGAAAATGGATTCTTCCATTTTAGGTTCTTCACCTATAGATAGCTATTAGGTGTCAAATTGGCATCAGGTATCAGATAATTAGTGTTTAGAGAGGGTAAGGTATTTAGATTGTGCATCAAGTGTATCATTTTTATTTCATATTTTAACAGCATGTTGCATTTTGTGAAAACAGGCTGTATAGGCTTGGAGATCGACAGCACAGAAAAAGGTTCTTTGGCTCATCACATCCACACCGGTCAAAAACAACACCTTAACTATTCTAATCCCATTTACCAGCACCTGGCCCATAGCCTTGTATGTCTTGGCATTGCAAGTACATATCTAAATACTTAAATATTATGAGGGTTTCTAACACCCGAGTAGGCAGTGAGTTCCAGATTCCCATTACCCTCTGGGTGAAAACGGTTTTCCTCATATCTCCTCAAACCTCTGCCCGTTACCTTAATTCTGTGTCCCTAATCATTGATCCCTCCATAGAGAGGAAATGTTTCTTCCTGACTACTCTATCTATACCCTCATTATTTTATCCATCTTAATCACATCCCCTCTCGATCTTCTATGTTCTAAGGAAACTCTCCAGCAGTAAACATCCTGGTAAATCTTCTCTGCATTCTCTCCAGTATTTTAACATCCCTTCTATAATGTGGATCACAGAACTGCACACAATGCTCTAGCTGCCGCCTAACTAACATTTTGGTAGCTTAATACTAACTGTTGGTCTCCAGTACTACATTGGTCGCTATCACTAAACACACAATGCTGGCCATATCTTCTGAAGTATTTGGATGAATCACAAGTTGAATGGGTGAAAATCCTTTATTCCGAACATAATCTTTGATAGGCTAGATGAGAGAGAAAACTCACAGCATCTTTTGTCCAAGACTGAGTTCTTGACTAATTTCTACATTATCAGACAGCTGCATCTCCATATCAAAGACATGCAAAGATGCCATCTCAAATTAAGGGTTGTGTTGAGTTTGTTTATTGCTGCTTTAGATCTTCCCAAAGCCCTTCCCCTCCTTCTTCTCCATTTATTTTCTCTTCAGCTATAATAATGAGCAATGACTCATAGAATAGGAGGTCCTGTTTCAGGTTGGGGACAGTGTACTTTGGTCAAGAGAAGGAGCTACCACCTATGTGATTCTATCATGAGTTATAGCAGAAGGTGTTTTGAGGGACAAAAACAAAAATTGCTGGAAAAACTCAGCAGGTCTGGGAGCATCTGTGGAAAGAAAGCAGAGTTAACGTTTCGGGTCCAGTGACCCTTCTGAACTCCGTGTTAACTTGCTTTTGTGTTATTTTAATGAACGTTGCTTCTAAATTTGGGCAAGTGTATCTGCTACCATAAAGATTAAGTGTTCTGCCAGTAGATAGAGGCAAAGTACTTGTTAGAAATGTTGGATAATTACGTACAGTCAACGTTTGCATGGGTAATTTTCCTTTCAACCGCAAAACCCTATACCACATTTGTAATATGATAGAGGACACAATTTATAAATGGTTCTTGTCTTATGCACTAGAGATAACATACGCCTCCGTGAATTTCATGAAAATTATTTTTATTCTGAATGTCACCTGGCAAGTCAGTATGTCAGAATGCAGAGCTGGGCAAAGAAGTGACAGATGGAATTCAACCCAGAGAAGTATCAAGTGATTCATTTTGGACGATCGAATTTGAATGCAGAATACAGGGTTAATGGCAGGATTCTTGGCCATGTGAAGGAACAGAGGGATCTTGGGGTCCACTTCCATAGATCCAACGAAGTTGCTACCCAAGTTGATAGATGGAAAGACAAAAGATGGAAAATTATAGGCCGATTAGCCTAACCTCGGTTGTTGGTAAAATTCTAGAATCTATCATTAAGGATGAGATTTCAAAATTCTTGGAAGTGCAGCGTCGGATTAGAACAAGTTAGCATGGATTTAGTAAGGGGAGGTCGTGTCTGACAAACCTGTTAGAATTCTTTGAAGAGGTAACAAGTAGGTTAGACCAGGGAAACCCAGGGAATGTTATCTATCTAGACTTCCAAAAGGCCTAAATAAGGTGCCTCACGGGAGGCTGCTGAGTAAGGTGAGGGTCCATGGTGTTCAAGATGAGTTACTGGCATGGATTGAGGATTGGCTATCTGACAGAAGGCAGAGAGTTGGGATAAAAGGCTCTTTTTTGGAATGGCAACCGGTGACAAGTGGTGTCCCGCAGGATTCAGTGTTGGGGCCGCAGCTGTTCACTTTATATATAAATGATCTGGATGAAGGGACTGGGGGCATTCTGGTGAAGTTTGCCGATGATACGAAGTTGGGTGGACAGGCAGGTAGTACGGAGGAGGTGGGGAGGCTGCAGAACGATTTAGACAGTTTAGGAGAGTGGTCCAGGAAATGGCTGCTGAAATTCAACGTGAGCAAATGCGAGGTCTTGCACCTTGGGAAAATGAATACAGGCATGGACTATTTTCTGAACGGTGAGAAAATTCATAAAGCCGAAGTACAAAGGGATCTGGGAGTGCTAGTCCAGGATTCTCTAAAGGTTAACTTGCAGGTTGAGTGCGTGATTAAGAAAGCAAATGTAATGTTGTCATTTATCTCAAGAGGGTTGGAATGTCAAAGCAGCGATGTGCTGCTGAGACTTTATAAAGCTCTAGTTAGGCCCCATTTAGAATACTGTGTCCAATTTTGGGCCCCACACCTCAGGAAGGACATACTGGCACTGGAGCGTGTCCAGCGGAGATTCACACGGATGATCCCTGGAATGGTAGGCCTAACATACGATGAACGGCTGAGGATCCTGGGATTGTATTCATTAGAGTTTAGAAGGTTGAGGGGAGATCTAATAGAAACTTACAAGATAATGCATGGCTTAGAAAGGGTGGACGCTGGGAAGTTGTTTCCGTTAGGTGGGGATACTAGGACCCGTGGGCACAGCCTTAGAATTAGAGGGGGTCAATTTAGAACAGAAGTGAGGAGACATTTCTTCAGCCAGAGAGTGGTGGGCCTGTGGAATTCATTGCCACGGAGCGCAGTGGAGGCCAGACGTTGAATGTCTTCAAGGCAGAGATTGATAAATTCTTGATCTCACAAGGAATCAAGGGTTACGGGGAGAGTGCGGGTAAGTGGAGTTGAAATGCCCATCAGCCATGATTAAATGGTGGAGTGGACCCGATGGGCCGAATGGCCTTACTTCCACTCCTATGTCTTATGGTCTTATGGTTGTTAAGAAGGCGTATGGTGTGTTGGCTTTCATTGGCAGGGGAATTGAGTTTAAGAGCCGTGAAGTTATATAAAACCGTGGTTAGATCACACTTGGAATATTGTGTTCAGTTCTAGTTGCCTCATTATAGGATGGATGTGGAAGCTTTAGAGAGGGTGTAGAAGAGATCTACCGGGAAGCTCCCTGGAATGGAGGTCTTTAGAGGAAAGGAGGGAGCTAGGGCTTTTCTCATTGGAGCGAAGAAGGATGAGAGGTGAGTTGATAGAGGTGTACAAGGTGATGAGAGGCATAGATAGAGTGGATAGCCAGTGATATTTTCTCAGGGCAGAAATGACTATTATGAGGGGGCATAATTTTAAGGTGACTGGAGGACGGTGTAGGGGAGATGTCACAGGTAGGTTCTTTACACAGAGAGTGGTGGGTACGTGGAATGTGCTGCTGGTGGTTGTAGTGGAGTCAGATACATTAGGGACATTCAAGCGACTCTTGGATAGGCACATGGATGATAGTTAAATGTAGGGTATGTAGGGTAGTTTGATCTTAGAGCAGGATAATAGGTTGGCACAACATCGTGGGTCGAAGGGCCTGTACTGTTCTATATTCTATCTTCTATGTCTTAAAACACGGTTGTTTGAGTATTGCTGAAAACATATCATTTTATTGATGCTTTTCATTTTGGAACATCACCAGCTACAAGTTCCCCTCCTGGCCACTTGCATCCTGTCTTGGAAATATATCACCGTTCCCTTACTGTCACTGGATCAAGATCCTGGAGTTCCCTCCCTAAGAGCATTGAGGGTCAATTGAGAGCATGTGGACTACAGTGGTTCAAGAAGATAGCTCACAATCACCATCTCAAGGGCAACTAGTGACAGTCAATCAATGCTGGCCAGGCAGCGTTGCTCATGTCCCATGATTAGATATAAAGCAACTCATTGAAAGTATTTACAAAGATACAAATTCAAGGGAAAAACCAACATTTATACTGCATGAAAGGAGAGTGTTGATTGGATTGCAAGTTTCATTGATTGGTAGAGGCTTTGCTATGGAGAATACATCCATTAATGCTGATTAATAGTTAACTGCTAGAGTTTGTTTAAATTTTAAACCTGCAAGTATTCAGAGAAGTTCAAGGAGTTCTCCTGTCTAATATTTATCCCTGAACTTGAATCTTGGCTTAAAATTTAAACAGTGTCTGGCAATTAACTGTCAATCAGCATTAATAGATATATTCTCCATTGCAGATCCACTTAGAGTCAACATGCAATCCAGTTAGCAGTCTCATTTCATACAGTTTAGATCTTGGTTTCCGCTTGAATTGGCATACTTGCAGATTGTCCCGATGAATGCATGATGGAAAGCTTCATTAAAATGTCTTTTTTCAACAATTATGTTCTATACTACCAATTCTGTATTAATTGCTTAAATGCTGTGGGGAAGTTTTCAAATGGTCTAAATTTTACCTTGGAAATCATCTGTATCTGCTTCTATATGTCAGTCTTTCAAATGTAAGGCTACCTTAGAATCTGGAATGATGGAACTCGATGGGCTGGAGGACCAATTGTGTTGACGATAGGGGTTATGATTAATAGTGTCCCGCAAGGTTTGTACTAATACCGTTGGCATTAATGCACAACTGTGTAGGACTCTTTATTTGCTGTAATAACATGTTAAGGTAGCATGATATTTATTTCATATTAGATGGCAGGTTGTGAGTGTAAATCCTTTCTTGAAAGGATATGCGTGCTGTATATATGCTTTTTCAGGTTTCTTGAATAAGTATACCTACTTTCCAAGTATGTTGTAGGGAGATGCCCCCCATCCTCCCCCACTTTCTTTATTCCACTTGCACACATTTTTGATCTCAATATTAAAAGTTCATAATTATTTCTTATCAAGCTACTGCCTTGAGTCAGTGAGGAAGGAACATTGTTTTCTGCTAATTGTCACTGTTACCAGCTGCTGCTCTTCATCTTACTAATTGTCAAAATTGTTCATTTTTTTTATGGTTAAAGTCTAAAATTAATTGAAATTATTGTTGCATCTACATTCAGCTATATTTTGTTGATTCTACACCCAATTGTTCATTTTCGATAGTTTAAAAAGATCTGTCATTCTTTAAATATAGGCTCTCCTTTTTTTTGCTGTTCTGTGAAATAACTTAGCAGAGGTGCATATCCTAGCTGCAACTCTGGTCTGAAAGCAATAATGATCTGCTTCACTATGCACAGAATGACGATTAAGGATGCAGCTGGTCAGACTTGATATCCTCAGTTTAGCAAATAATTTCTTTACAAGATTTACTACTTGTTCAACCACAAACTTTCACCTTCTTGATATTGCATACTTAGAAAATGAATTCTGTGTCAAATGCTCAGATTACTGCCGTGCTACATGAGAGGGTGATATAGTTTTACTGTTCTCGTGAATCATGATTGGAATGAAAGTAGTCTGAACATTGTCGAAATTACTGACTAGCTGCACATGTTGTCATCATCGCTGGTCCCTCATAGACGAGGATGACTCTTTCACACTCAGGATGAGTCCGTAGGTGGCTGTACAGACTGATACGGCTACTGCAGGCTCTGATATACTTGAGGCAGGTGGTGGTCACAGGAATGGATGGGTGGGAATTGGTATGGCAGCACGCTCCTTTCATTTTTTTTGCCTGGCTTCCACTTTTTTCTTGATGTGCTCGATGTCTTCCTAGATGCTGATGTTCCACTTTGGACGGTCTTGTGCCAGTGATTCCCAGGTGTCTGTGGGAATGTTGCACAACACCAGTGAGGCCTTGAAGGTATCACTGAAGCGTGTCCTCTGTCCAGATAGGGTTTGCCTGCTGTTTTGATGCTGGGAGTATAGCACCTGCTTGGCAAGTCTCATGTTGGTCATGAGGATGACATGCCCAGCCCATCGTAGCTGATCAGAGGTGGTCAGTGCTTCGATGCTGGGGATGTTGGCGTACTTGAGGAAACAGATGTTGATGTGTCTTTCTTTCCAGTAGATATGCAGGATCTTGGGCAGACAGCATTGGTGGTACTGCTCCAGTGCCTTGAGGTGTCCACTTCTCGGAGCTATACAGGAGGGTGGGAATCACCACAACTCTGTAAACCATGATCTTGGTGTCATATCTGCTATTGTTGATCTGAAACACCTTTTCCCTCAGGCGACTGATGGCTGCCCTAGCACACTGGAGGTAATGCTGGATTTCTTCATCAGTAGCTGCTTCAGCTGACAGGATACTTCCAAGGTATTGGAAGTGGTCAGCGTTATCCAAGATCTCCCCGTGATCCTTGATGGTTTGCTGCACAATGCCAGGCCAGGTTGATGAAGGACCTTCATCTTGCAGATGCTCAGGGTGAGACCCATGCTCTCATATGCCTCCATAAACGTGCTGACGATGGTCTAGAGTATGTCATCAGAGATTGCACACACACAAGCATCATCTGCATACTGCAGCTCAGTGACACTGGTTTAGGTGATTTTGGTTTTGGCTGAAGGTGGCGGAGGTTGAATAATTTCCTACAGGTTCTGTAGGGCAGCTCCAATTCAGCAGGGAGCTTGTTGACAGTGAGGTGAAGTATTACAACACAGGAGATTGAGAACGGTGTTGGGGTGATGACACAGCCTTGTTTGACACCAGTCCAAATGGTGAATGGGTTGGAGGTGGAGCCATTTATCATTACCACGACTTCCATATCATTGTGGAGGAGGTGAAGGATGGGTGTCTGGGTCATTAGGTGCAGCACAGTAGGGGAGGCAGTGGCCTAGTGGTTATTATCTCTGGACTGTTAACCCAGAGACCCAGATAACGTTTTGGGGACCCAGGTTCGAATCCCGCCAGGGCAGGTGGTGTAATTTGAATTCAATAAAAAACATCTGGAATTAAGAATCTAATAATGACCATGAACCCATTGGTTGATTGTCAGAAAAACCCATCTGGTTCACTCATGCCCTTTAGGGAAGGAAACTGCCATCCTTACCTGGTCCGGCCTACATATGATGCTAGACCAACAGCAACGTGGTTGACTATAAAACTGCCCTCTGGGCAATTAGGGATGGACAATAAATGCTGCCTGGCCAGCAATGCCCTCATCCCATGAATGAATAAATGAATAAAGAGTGGCTCAGTAGTTAGCCTCACAGCACCAGGGACCTGGTTCAATTCCACCCTTGGCTGACTGTCTGGAGTTTGCACATTCTCCCCGTGCCGGCGTGAGTTTCCTCTGGGTGTTCTGGTTTCCTCCCACTTTCCAAAGATGTGCTGGTTGGGTGGAATGGCCGTGCTAAATTGCCCGTAGTGTCCAGGGATGTGCAGGCTAATTGAATTAGTCATGGGAGATGCAGGGTTGCAGGGATAGGATGCATTCTGACATACTGACTTGCCAGGTGACATTCAGAATAAAAATAATTTTCATGAAATTCACGGAGGCGTATGTTATCTCTAGTGCATAAGACAAGAACCATATTTATAAATTGTGTCCTCTATCATATTACAGATGTGGTATAGGGTTTTGCGGTTGAAAGGAAAATTACCCATGCAAACGTTGACTGTATGTAATTATCCAACATTTCTAACAAGTACTTTGCCTCTATCTACTGGCAGAACACTTAATCTTAATGGGTATGGGTTGGATGCTCTTCAGAGGGTCAGTGTGGACTTGGTGGGCCGAATGACCAGTTTCCACACTGTAGGGATACTGTGATGGTGACAAACTTCATGGGGTGCAACCAAAGCAGAGCAGGAGTCTTCATATTGCTTCCTGATTGATGGTGTTAAAGGCTTTTTTAAGGCCAAAGAAGGCCATGTACAGGGATAGCTTCCTTTCTCTGCATTTCTCCTGCAGCTTTTGTGTGGTGAAAACCATGTCTGTAGTGCCCGTCCATAGCCGAAACCCACATTGAGACTATGGCAGGAGTTCCTCAGCCACAGGGAGGAGATGGTTGAGAAGGGCCTTGACAATGACTTTTCCAACAGTCGACAGCGGGGATATTCCCCTGTAGTTATCATGTCAGATTTGTTCCCTGTTTTGAAAATGCTCATGACTATGGCATCTTGGAGCTCTCCCAGGATGCTCTCCTCCTTTCAGATAAGGCAAGAAAAAGGTGTGTAGCTGGAGCAGAAGCTCTTTGCCTCCACATTTCAATGCTTCTGTGAGAATACCATCAGCTTCAGCAGCCTTGTTGTTCTTAAGCTGGCTGAGAGCCTTCTCTATTTTGTGCAAGGCTGGGGTGTAGCTGAGTTCATGGCATGTAGTATGTTGTGGGATGTGTTCAAGAACTCTCGGATCAACAGCAGACCCCTGGCTAGACTGCTCCCCCCAGCATTTTTTCATAGCTTCTTTATCCTTGATAAGAGTCACTCCATCCTTGGCCAACAGTGGTGTGGAGCCTTGGGTGTACGGTCTGTACGTGGACTTGACAGCCCAGAAGAAACCATGCATGTCATGGTTGTTGGCTACTCGTTGGGCGTCCAGTGCTTTCTCAGCCCATCACCCGTTCTTTATATCATGGGTTTGTTTTTGAACCTCTGCCTTTCGTAGCCTGTAGGATTGCCTTTTCTCCCTGAGTGCAGTTGTTGTTTTACACTCAGAAATGCCATGTACTTCTGGCTTAATAGTTCCTGGTTGAGTGAGTGACCGGGTTTTCGCAGACATTGATGGTGCTTTCAAGTGTGGACCAAGGCTGCTGGGATCCCATAGCTCAGTTTTGCCTAGGGTCGCTAGGTTTGTGGAGAGAAGTTGGGTTGTATGAGGCTTTTTTTTTCTGTGTTTTTAAGTGCCTCAATTTTGAACTTCTTGTGGCACTGCTTCTGTTGTCTCCGCTGTGGTGGATCTATATTTATCTTGGGTCAGATCAAGTGATGGTCAGTCCAGCAGTCATCAGCTTCTGTCATGGCACGTGATTTTAATGTCTTTCCGATCCCTCACTCTGATGATAAGTAGTCAAGGAGGTGTCAGTATTTGGAGTGCAGGTGCTGCGACATTGTCTTGTATTTTTCCCTTTGGCGGAATTGTGTTGGTGATGAGGAGGTTGTGTTCGTGCCATTTGGTCAGGAGAAGGGTTCTTTTTGGGTTTTGCTTCCGAACTCCCTTGTTCCTAATTACATTGCTCAGAGGTCTGCACTTTTGCTGATTCTGGTGTTGAAGTCACCAAGGACGATTAGTTTGTGCAATGCAGGGATCTGTGAGAGAGATTGGACAAGGCTGGAGTAGACTTTCTCCTTGTCCTCAGCTGTTGCATTGAGCATTGATGCATATGCGCTGAGTACTGTGCAAGGGTGAGTCAGAGTATCATGAGATGTTTGGGTTTGGAGTGGGGCCGGGAGCGGGCATGGAGGGAGGAGTCTTGGAGTTAGTCCACCTTTCGTTTTTGATAGTGAAGCCGACTCCATGAATGCGGTGCTCCTCTTTGGCCTTGCCTTTCAAGAAAAAGGTGTAGGCACCACCTTACTCTCTGAGCTATCCTTGCCCACTGGGTTTTATTCAGGGCAGCGATGTCAATCGGCGTTCCAGTTTGTTGCTGGTGGGACTGTCCGTAAGGATCCTGGAAAGGTCCCACATGTCATCCTAAAGGTGTGGATGGTGCCTGTGCGAGATTTCTTTTAATGTGGGGAAACTGTTGCACCCTAGTTACCAGTTAGCAACACATGTTCTTGGTCAGTGGTGAGAAGGGGTCCAAGACAATTGGAGACCAGGTACTGCTGTTTGGCCTTAGATTGTCTGCGGTGGAGTGCAGACACACAGTTCAGTGGTGTCCCTTTTCTGGGTTAGTGCAAGGTCCAAGGTGAGACAAGTAGGAGGAAGGGGAGAGGAATGAGAAAGGCAGCGTGGTTGCTGCTATAGTTGCTGGTCATTCTCAGTCAGTGAAATCACTGGGGTGCGGGTTTGTAAGATCACTGGGGTGGGGTTGGGGAGTTTTTAGTTTAAGAAAATTACATCACTGAACTGTTAGGTGAATTGTTTATAAAATTACTGGATTGGTAGAAGTTTATATAAGCACTAGGTTGGGTGGGTGTTACAAGATAATTGGGCTGGAGGTGTTTGTAAATGCACAGACGGGTTCGGAGTGTTTTATAAAACACTGAACTGAGGTGCGGTTAATAAAAAAAAAATCACTGGGCTGGGAGGGTATTATAAAATAACTGGGCTTGGGGGTGTTATAAAGATTAGTGGGGGCTGTATAAATACAGGGCTGTAGGTTATATAATCACTGGGTTGGGGAGAGTTATAAAAATTACACAGCTGGGGATATGATAAAATTATTGGGGGTTATAAAAACACTGGGTTGGGGCATTATATGAGCACTGGGCTGGTGGGTTGTAAAATTCACGGGGGTCATAAAGATAATGGGTTGGGTGGGTGTTGTAAAATTACTGGGCTGAGGGATTTGCTATAAAATTACTGTGGGGATTCTATAAACACTGGGCTGGGGGTTTTATGAAAACACTGGGCTGGAGAATTGTTCTAAAATTATTGTAGATTATTAAAAAGAATGCTGAGGAAATTGCGGTAAAAGTTATTGGGGTTATGTAAACACTGGGCAAGGGTCGGGTTATAAAAATCACTGGAGGTTATAAAAATACTGGGCTGGAAGATTGTTACAGAATTACAGGAGTTATTAAAAAATTATTAGTGTTATTAAAAAAAACACTGGGGAGGTAGATGTAAAAATTATTGAGGGCTATGTAAACACAGGGCTGGGCAATTAAGTAGACATTGGACTAGACAGGATGATGTTACGAAAATCTCACTGCAGTTGCAGCAGTGGCAGTATCTATGCCCAGCGTGTGGGCGGTTTGTAGGCTGTACAGCCACTGCAGACGGGAGGAGTGGTTCTCGGGTCTCAGTCCCTGGACCTGTGTTTTTTTTTTTTAATTTAGTCATTTTGTGGGATGTGGGCATTGCTGGCTGGCCAGCATTTATTGCCTGGCCCCTAGCCGTCCTTGAGGAGGTGGTGGTGAGCTGCCTTCTTGAACCGCTGCAGTCCACCTGCTGTGTGTTGACCCGTAATTCCATTAAGGAGGGAATTCCAGGATTTTGATCCAGCAACAGTGAAGGAGCGGTGATATATTTCCAAGTCAGAATTGAGTGGCTTGGAGGTGAAATTGAAGGTGGTGGTATTCCCATATATCTGCTGCCGTTGTCCTTCCAAATGAAAGTAATCATGAATTTGGAACGTGCTGTCTGAGTATGTTTGGTGAGTTTCTACAGTGCATTGTGTAGACAGTACACACTGCTGGTACTGAGCGCAGTGGTGACAGGAGTGAATGCTTGTGGATGTAATGCTAATCAAGCAGGCTACTTTGACCCGGATGGTGTCAAGCTTCTGGAGTGTTGTTGGGGCTACACTCATCGAAGCAAGTGGGGAGCATTCCATCACTCGACTTGTGCCTTGTAGATGGTGGACAGGCTTTGGGGAGTCAGGAGTTCGAATTACTCGTCACAGTATTCCTAGCCTCTGATTTGCTATTCTAACCATTGTGTTTATGTGGTGAGTCCAGTTGAGTTTCTGATCAATAAAAACTCCTGTGAACAGGAGATGTTGAGTGAGTTATGAGAAGGTTGGGGGATGGGGAGGTGGTGTAGTGGTGGGGGAGAGGGAGTGAAGGAAGGTAGTTGCGTGCTCAGGCAGTTGTGCACCAGGTTACTGCAGCCATCGTGAAGCCAAGTATACCCACAGCAACACTGGTGTAGCTGCATGTGTTACTTTTGGTGGATTAAACCTAACAGAGGCTATCACACAATACAGTACTTAATGTGCACAGATAACCAGTAACCAGAAATATCAACTGATCAAACCAAAACACTCATACCTTCTACTTTTCACCTTAGCACTTCACCACCAAATGTACAAAATCATCACGTGTGCATCCCTTGGTGATGCTGGTCAATATCAGATGCCTATTAGTGATGGTTATTACTAATTGTCAGCTAGTAATTGGAAGAATAGGTTGCTGTTTGTATATTCCCCATTTCGCCATTAGTGAATGTATTGAGTATTTCTGCTAGAAAGGGGTATAATACCAAACCTGTACAATTAGATGTCATAATGTAGCTTGTTTACTTTTAGAAATTGTGTATTTATTTGGTGAAGCTGCAGCATGCCATGTCATTTCCATGTATCTGGATTCTTGGTATACCTGTTGAAAGAAGATAGTGAGACAATGAAGGGGTATATCCACGACTGCCTGGATTTTGCAAAGATTGTCTGAGTAAATTGAGTGGGAGAGATATCCAAAGTAACTGGTGAGAGTTGTGTGCCATATGTTTGAAGGCAGGAAGATTGTCAATTTACCAGATCTGTTATACAATCTTAATTTTAATTTTATTTGGCACTGAGTTGTAAAACCGCACATTGAAGAGACGTGGTAAGATGCAACTGTGAAATGAAATTATTTAAAGATATAAAAGTTACAAATTCTTTCAAAGAAAAGTAGCTATTTGAATGATATACCTTTCAGTTAATTAATTTTTCAAAAGTTCCCTGCCTATTCATATGTCTGTCAAGATTTCTCTTAGATTTTGCTCTTGTATCCACCTCCTCCGCCACCTCTGGCAGTGCATTCCAGGCACTTACCACCCTCTGTGCAAAAGAACTTGCCTCTCACATCTTCTTTAAACCTACGTCCTTTTACCTTTCACTTATGTCCCTTAGTAATTGATGTTTCTACCTGGGTAAAGGACTCTGACTATCCATCAGATCCATGCCTCATAATTTTGTAGACTTCTATCAGTTCACCCCTCATCCTCCAATGTTCCTTATAGCTAACAACCACCAAACCAAACAACACTAGTAAACCATTTTTGTACTCTCTTCAAAGCCTTACATTATTCTGGTAGTGTGGCAATCAGAACTGTACACAATGTTCCAAATGTGGCTAAACTGCAACATGACTTGCCAATCTTTATACTCTTGTGCCCTGACTGATGAAGGCAAGCATGCTGTGTACCTTCTTGACCAGCATACCCACTTGTGTTGCAACTTTCAGGGAACTTTGAACCGGCACGCCAAAATCCCTCCATGTTGATGAAATCAAGCATTCTGTCAATGACTTCCCTCCTGCATTAGTTTTTTGAAAATACATCATCTCGCATTTGTCTGGATTAAACTCCATCTGCCATTGCTCTGCCCAAGTATCTAGCATATCTATATCCTCCAATCCTCCTCACTGTCTACATCACCCCTAATCTGTGTGTCGTCCGCAAATTTACTGATCAGGCCACTTACATTTTCCACAAAATCGTTTATGTGTTTATTACAGACAAGAGGGATCCCAGCACTGATCCCTGCAGAACATCATTGGTCACAGATCTGAGTCAGAAAAACACCCTTCTGGCCAGCGCTGTGTCCATCTTACATGCTAAATGCAGATCCCATGTGACTTCACCTTCTTTGTCAGCCTTCCATGAGGGATCTTGTCAAAGGCCTTGCTAAAGTTCGTATAGATGACATCTACTGCCCTACCTTCATTAATCATCTTCCTCAAAAAAACTGAATCAAGTTTGTGAGACATGACCTTCCCCATCCAAAGCCATGCTACCCATCACTAATAAGTGCATTTTTTCCCAAATGTGTGCAAATCCTATCCCTTAAAATCTTTTCCAGTAATTTCCCTAACACTGATTTAAGGTTCACTGGCCTGTAATTTCACAGATTATCCCTGTTGCCCTTCTTAAACACAGTATTCTCCTGTGACTAAAGAGGATACAAAGATTTCATACAAGGCCCCAGCAATTTCTTCACCTGTCTCCCTCAGCATTCAGGAATAGATCCCATAAGGTTCTGGGTACTTATCTACTTTAATGCTTTTCAAAAAACCCAGCATTGTATTATATTAACATATTCTAGAATATCATCATACTCCTCCTGAGACTAACCATCCACCATGTCCTCCTCCTATGTGAATACCAATGCAAAGTATTCGTTAAGGATCTTGCCATTTGTCCCACTCCCAATCATAAGTGTCCTCCTTTGTCCTCGAGTGGACCTATCCTTTCCCTAGTTATCCGTGATGGATCTACCCTTTCCCTAGCTGTCCTGTCACTTCTTATGTATGTGTAAAATGCCTTGGGGTTTTCCTTATCCTGTTAGCCAAAGACATTTCATGTCCCCCTTCTAGTCCTTGTTTGAGTTCTTTCCTGCTATTTTTGTGTTCTCGAGACTCTGTATATCTTCAGATCCCTAAACTTTTATGTATGCTTGCTTTTTATTTTTGACCAAGCTCTTAACTTTTCTTATCATTCAAGGTTCCCGAATCTGGCCATCCCTATCCTTCATTTTCACAGAACATACTATTCCTGAATAGTTATCGACTGGCCTTTAAAATATTCCCACATGCTAGATGTGGATTTACTCTCAAACAGCTGCCTACAATCTACAGTCCCCAGTTCCTCCCTAGTACTGTGGTAGTTAGCCTTCCTTGCCCAAATTTAGTACTTTCACCTGAGGACTAACCTTATCCGTATCCATAAGTAACTTAAAACTTACAGAAATATTGTTACTGTTCCTGAAGTGCTCCCCCACTGAAACTCAATCACTGGGTGGGTTCATTCTCTAATACTGGATTTATATGGCCCTTCCCTAATTGGTCTATTTACATATTGTTTCAAAACACCATCCTGGACATACCTAACAAACTCACCCCTGACATTAAGTTGACCTACTGCTCTGGTTCCCACCACACTTGTTTAAACCGTTCTGAGTGGCACTAGCAATCTCTCCTGCCAGGATATTGTTACCCCTCCATTGTAGGCGCAACCTGTGCTCCTCATACAGGTCCCACCTGCCTTTGAAGACTTCTTAATTGTCCACATACCTGATGCCCTCCTTCCTACATGAGCTCTTCAGCCACGTATTTAAATGTACAATCTTCCTATTCCTCCTTCACTGGCATGTGGCACAGAAAGGTTGCAACCCTACAGGTCCTGCTTTACACCTTCCTTCCTAACCGCCTGAACTCTCTTTGCAGGAACTCATCTCCCTTTCTGCCTATGTTGTTGATACCAGTATGAATCACTGGAGTCTTGTTTGCAGCCACCAAAGCCACCAAATTCCCTACACTTTGACTCCCTGCTGTGTAACCATGCCAGTTGTTGTGCCACTGATCTGGCTGCTGCTGCTGTTTTCTCCTGAAAGGCCATCCCTCCCAACAGTATCCAAAACAGTATTCCTGTTTGAGAGAAGAATGGTCATAGGAGACTTCTGCACTTGTCTTCCTGGTGGTCACCCAACTCTTCTCTGACTGTGATAACAAGGTGTAGAGCTGGATGAACACAGCAGGCCAAGCAGCACCGGAGGAGCAGGGAAGCTGACATTTCAGAAGAAGGGTCCAGACCCGAAATGTCAGCTTCCCTGCTCCTCTGATGCTGTTTGGCCTGCTGTGTTCATCCAGCTCTACACCTTTGTATCTCAGATTCTCCAGCATCGGCAGTTCCCACTATCTCTTCTCTGTCTGTGTAGCTGCGCACCTGTGATGTGACCTGTTTGCTTAATGTACTATCCACAACATTCTCGGCTTCAGTATGCTGCCCTATCTCAGCTGTTGGTTTTTAATTTCCTGTTGCTGTCATTAAGTCATGAAGCCATAGAGTCCCAGGATCTTATCTCTCCCACTCGGCTTTCAGAAATACCCAAGGAGTCAAAAGACTATTTTAGCACAAAAGAGTTGCATTCCCTAAGGTGCAGTTCTCTGTGTCCAGTGCTGCCCTGTCCCTGCTGCAGATTTTTATCTCCCAAAACAGCTGCCAATCTCACATAAGTCAGCTGTCAATGTGCTAGGCCATCCTGTCTCTGCCATAGGTTTTTATTTCCCACTGCTGCTGCCCTTCTCCTGCAGGTCCACTCTCGATAAGCTGGATTATGTCTCTGTTACAGGTTTTTACCTCCCGCCATTAATGTCCTTCGCATTCAGGTCTGCTTCAGTGTGTTGGGCTGCCCTATGTCTGCAGTAGTTAATATCTCCAGCTTCTGTAATAGAGTCATGGAGCCATAGAGTCTCAGGATTTTATCTCCCACCATTGCTGCTCTGCTGACACAGATCTGTTCTGTATGGTGGTTCACTCTGTTTCTGCCACCGGGTTTGCCTCTCACTGCTGCTGCCCTTGCAGGATAACTGGTTCTGAACTTACCTCTGTGTTGTAAAGATAGGATAGACTTCATGCACTGTCTGTTTTCTGAATTCTATAATGTCCACTTCTCTATTAAGATCTTGTTTTTCAGTAACCATAATATTATATGAGAGAGTGCAACTGAGGAAAAGCTTATTTATTTGAATCACGTCTTATTTCTTTGAATCTTGTTCAGCCATTACTAACGGTGCTTACTGACTCGATGTTGTTTCCTGGTTAAATAACACCTCAGTTTTAAATCCTGAGCCATGTCGTGGTCTCATCCTTCCCTTTCTTTGTAATCTTCTCCAGCATTACAGCCGTTGTAGATCAACACTGCTCTAGTTCTGATCTCTTGTATGTCCCCAAGTTTAACTATTCCATCATTGGTTGCCGAAGCCCTGTGGTCTGAAATCACTTTGTAAACTTCTCCGCTTTTCTTTCTCTTTTGTACTTTAAGGTGTTCCTTAAACCTCCATCTTTGAAGCTTTTGGCCAACTGTCCCAATACCTCTTCCTCTGCCTTTGTGTCAGATTTTCTTCTGTAATATTTCTGTGCAGGTGCTTGGGATATTGGTACTTGCATTGAAGGCATTGTACAAGTGCAGGTTTTTCAAACACGGTGGAGCTGCCCCCAGAGCATGGCTTATCCCTGCCACTGGAAAGACTTAGCATCTTAAGTAATTTGGGATACTGTGTGATTCGTATTGTCTGTTACATTTGTGCCTGGATTTATCTGAAAAAATGTTGTAATTGTAATGACTCACTGCGAAAACACACCGGAAATTGAACTCTGCTGTTTTAGAAATTGACACAGAAGTCAAAGTTTTATGAAGTATGCAAAGTTCTCTAATTTACCTGACGTTTGGACTATGGTTAATTGGCATAAACCAGGTTTTTGTACTGAACGAGAATTACTATTTATAGCAAGTAATTAGACTTTCGATCCAAGGAAATGGTTATAAACCATCAGCATATAACGCTATTAATTAAAACTCAGTTCAGTCTACTTTTGTTTTAAAATAAGAAAAGAACAGACTTTATAGAATGTCCTGATGAAGTTGGTGTAGAATGACTGTGAGGGTATTTCACATCTCTGATACAGTTGGAGTTGTCTTTAGTTGGCATCCATGAATATGTGCCCATTTGAGTGGCAGCTTTTCTAATCCAATTCCCATGCAGGCAGCCTGCAGCTCTTGGTGTTGAGCACTTGGTGAGTTTTTTCATTCATCACTGAGACTAGTTGGACTGTTCCTACCTGTTGTCCTAGTTAAACATATTAAAACATCTGGTGGAGTAGAGCATATTCCTGGTATATTTGAGCTTGGGGTATTTATTGGGTTGAAACATCTATTTTCATGGTATAAATATTTTTTATGACTATGTAAAACATAATTTAGGCTATAGCTAGCTCTTAAATTGAATAATCTCTTAATCCAAATTGTTGAGTCTTTCATCTAAATGTGTGGAATTAAACTCTGATAAGGAAGGAGCAGAATTGCATTAAAGCTGAGTGTTTTTAAGTCTAGGTCACACTGCTTTTATTATGAGAGAAAATTTGGTTTTACTGTTCTTTCTTCTTGCACCTTGCAACACATCCCAAATCCCACCCTTCCACCACATTCAGTAGGTTAGAGGTCAATGATGCAGATGGGGATTTTTAGGCATTTTAGTAGCGTGAACCACTGCCCTGTTTGTTCCAGATCACATTGCTATAAAGTGAGAGGCTACTTGGATTGTGATTGCCTGCTTTAGTCTAGTGATGACTTTGCTGTTGACCACCAAAGAGCCCTTTGAGTTGCTACTTGAATTAAATTAATGTCAGGAAAGGTGAAATCCATGCTACAGAGTCTGCTAGGCCTTTGTTGATTGTTTTCTTCCATTAGGTAACTACCACTCACTGCAAAATCTGGGCCATTGTTGATTGACTGCATTTTATTCCTGATGATTATTACTTCCAGCATTGTATTATTTAATGAAAAAAACCCAAAAGAACTGCAGATGCTGTAAATCAGAAACAACAACAGAAATTGCTGGAAGAAATCAGAGTTAACATTTTGGGTCTGGTGAGGAAAGTTCTGAGGAACAGACATTGGACCTGAAACTTCAACTATTGCTCTCCACAGATGCTGCCGGACCTGCTGAACTTTTCTATCAATTTCTGTTTTTGTTTGTAATACTTACTGATGTGGTCCTGTGACAAATGACACGTCGTCATCCATTTTGATAATTGCAGATTAGATAAGTTGAAATTGATTGTTGGATAAACTGATCAGCATGAGATGTCTATAACAATTTTCGTTCAGTGAGCTCTGGATTCTTAACTTTTATGTACTGTCTGGTCACCAGCAGATGTAGATATAGGCTGACGAACCAACACTCTGCAGTGCTGAGCGCTAACTAATTATTAAAAACTGAACTTTATTATTCAAAGGACGTGGCAGCACCAATAATGTACACTGCACAATCGATTGTGCTAACGTGGTAAAAGCTGGTCAGAAGTTGCTCACGGACTGATATTGTATTTTGATCACCTTTACTTTCTCCAAATTAAACTGTAAGATAATGCCCTGTGCCTGCTAATTATATTCTAGGCTTTTAACTGTCTCTCCAGAGCAGTAGGAAAAATTATGCAACTGTTTCATTCTCTTGACAGACAGTAATTGAAGCTTTCACTACTTTAGGCTGACTGGTTAAAATGTTTCTGGTTCATCTTTATATGTTAATACTCTACCCTGTTTCATTAAAACTGAAAATTTTATCTCCGCTTGCTATCATTCTATGTTCTAGCTCGTTATGCCATGTTAATCTATTTAAAATAAAGTTTAGTGTTTGAAACAAAATGTGAAGGGGAAAACGCATTACTATTTTGCATGACAATCCTGTGTCAAAACTGGAGGATTTTCAAATGTTTTTGAAGAGTCTGCAGATTGTAAACTATAGGTGGCACTGTGGCTCAGTGGTTAGCACTGCTGCCTAACAGCACCAGGGAGTCGGGTTTAATTCCAGTCTCGGGTGACTGTGTGGAGTTTGCACATTCTCCCCATGTCTGCTTGGGTTTGCGAGTCCAAAGACATGCCGGTTAGGTGGATTAGTCATGTGAAATTGCCCCATTGTGTCCAGGGATGTGCAGACTGGGTGGATTAGCCAGAGAAATGCAGGCTTGCTGGGATAGGGTAAGAGGATGGGATGCTCTTCGGAGGGTCAGTACAGACCCAGTGGACCGAATGGCCTGCTTCCACACTGTAGGGATTCTGTCAATGTTTGACATCGCCTATTTCACACCATTTGTTAAATTATGTAGAATACTTGCATTTAAGTAGTATGACAGGTGATCATTAGTTACAATTTGATTTTGTACCCTGGAGACTAAGGGTGAAGAATAAGTTCCAACGTCTAAACACTACCCTGTAATTCTAGCTGTACAAATAATGCAGGGGAAAGGGTTAGACATTACTCCAACGTAAGCCATTAATTACATAATCTATTAATGCTTGTTTATGTTGATAAACATGCAAAGATGAGTCATGTCTGATGTAAACACATTGTTGGAGAAGATTGAAGGAAGAAGAAATTGCAGCAGTATATATGCTTCATTGAAAAAGGTGACAACTGTGCAGGGATTGGAGCATGATCCAGCCCACATTCTGTTTGCAAATATTGTATTAAAAGAATTGGTGTTTGATTTGTTAACTGGGGAAGTATTACGAGGATGGCATGATCAGAAATATTGTTCTCTAGATGAGTTTTGTATTTGTAACCTTATTCTCGTTTAAAAATTTTTATTAATTAGCACAGAAATTCCGAAATATGATGCTGAAGGTCACTCACCCACAACTGTTTGACTGCTACATCAGTATTTCGCTAAAGCTAACATGTCATAACTCCATGGCTGTACTGTTTAAAACTTTGAAAATGTGTAACTTTGTGATGAGATAGTAGGAACTGCTGATGCTGGAGAATCTGAGACAACAAGGTGTAGAGCTGGATGAACACAGCAGGCCAAGCAGCATCAGAGGAGCAGGAAAGCTGACGTTTTGGGTCTAGACCCTTCTTCAGAAAAGGGTGTAGACCTGAAATGTCAGCTTTCCTGCTCCTCTGATGCTGCTTGGCCTAGGGTGCTCATCCAGCTCTACACCTTGTTAACTTTGCAGTGGATTCTGTTTGTTTCATAAATTGTTTTGAATCTTATTTTAAATACCTTGCAGATGTATAAGGTGCTTAATTCCATGTATATAGTTCCATGAGTACAAAAATGAGTATTTTGTTGGTGAAATTACATTTGAAACAATATTAATTTTAGTTTGTTTTATTCACCACGAGCTTTGCAATATTTTACACTTTTTGCTCAAGTTGCTAACAGGGACTGATATGTAAATTTAACTGTTGGAGGATTTTACTGTTTTCAAAAATCAATCAGGTGAAAAGCACTATCACTTAATTCTGGATGGGAAGGAACTGAATATGCATGGGTGAAAAAGTTTCCATGGTTTTGATTTGAATACGTTTTAACTGTCTGGAGAGCAAGCAATTTCAGATGCGCACTTCAGCAGTCACCCGGTTGGAGCGCATTCCGAAAAGGCTGCTGAAGCAGTTTTTGGGTTATAGAGTAATACAGCATGGAAACAGGCCCTTTAGCCCAAACTGGACCATGTTGACCATGGTGCCCACTCAGCTAATTCCAATTAACTGTATTTGGTCCTTATTCCTCTAAACCTTTCCCATGCATGTATCTATCCAAGTGCTTTTTAAATGTTGATATTGCATCTGCCTCAACCACTTTTTCTGGCAGCCCATTCTATATACGCACCACTCTCTGCATGAAGAAGTTGCCCCTCAGGTCCTTCTTAAATCTTTCCCCTCTCACCTTAAATCTTTCCCCTCTCACCTTATGCATAATTGGAATGGCCTGCTTGAACATCTTAATCTAGAAATTCAATTTGCCACTTCTTAGGAGCCCTACCGGGCAATAGGTCTAGGGAGCCCAGGACTTCCGCTTTCAGACCTCGTCACGAAGTAGATTGCATTGTGATAGAAGCTGTCACAGTTAGGGCTTCAGTTTCCAAATACGTTATTGGGTTGGATCATGAGGGTCTGGGAAAAAGGGCATGTGGATTTCTTTCTATGTTGAGGGTTTAGTGGAGTAGCAGGTAAGAAAGTCACCAATCTCAGAAATATCTTTTGGCAGTCATGAGTGCTGTTGGTTATTTGGTGGTAGGTCATAGACCTTGAAAGTATTATTGAAGTCAGAAGTCACTTGACACCAGGTTATAATCCAACAGGTTTATTTGAAACCATAAGCTTTTGAAGCGCTGCTGCTTTGCCAGATGACGAAAATTTGTGATTTCAAATAAACATCTTGGCTATAACTTGGTGACGCGTGTCTTCTGACTTTGTTGATCTGAGTTCAATACCATCACCTCCACGTCATATTATTGAAGTGGGAGAGAATAAAGATGGGGGAATTGTCACTGGGACATAGGGGCACTCGGAGTTGGAGGCTGGGGAAGATGTGACCTGGTAACTCTTGAGTTCAAAGCACTGCCATCAGGAAGGAAATTAAGATCTGGAAATTATGTGGCCAGACAGAAAGGAGAGTTGCAAAACAGATCTAGAGGGTGAAGACCAAAGCCACCAGCACACAAATGTAGACACAAGGATAAAGTAAATTGAGATAGATAATAAGAGAAGTCAGCAAAGCACCCTGTGCAAAGACCAGATATCTACTTTGGAGTAAGAAGTAAAATCGACTTCATGGGATCTTGGAAATGGATGTGTGTGGGACCTAAAATGGACTGAATCTTAAAAGTAGAGTGATTACCTCAGGTTTGGAAAAGTGGTGAGAATTTGTGTCAGAGGATCAGACCATTACAGGTATTATTAGTTGAGCGGTTAAAATGGACTCTGTAAAGCTATGCTATTATACTGACATGAGCAGAGTAGGAAAGGATTCATAGATACGTGCCTTTTTGTTTTTGGCTGTATCTGGGGACCTTGGTTAGAATAAGGCTGTTGGGGAATGCGACTCGAGGGCCAAATTCATTGAATGGGTTAGTGACAGACCCTACTTTCTGAAGGCCAAGTTGGAAAATTTCAGCTATACACATATTGCCATAAGTGAGTGAAAAGTAACATGAGTGCTCCTGCATCAACTTTTTAAAGTAGAGTGTAACCTTTTTCATTGGACATATAATTTGTTGGATTTATTTTGAATTTCTAATGGTTATGATTTGTGTTGAAGGAAGTTTCAAATGTGAAGTTTTATTGATAATCTCTTCAATGAGGGGGCCATTGGGACAATTTAGTTACTATATATACTTGACGTAATAGTTGATCTTGTGTAAAATGGTTTCCCTACTTCAACCGAAACAGCCCCTTTAAATTTTCCAGTATTTTATTTGTAAATCGAGCACTGACTTTTGACAAAAATACTCCTGACACTTTCTACGTATCGTTAGCTTGCTGTGTTTGCCGCAGCCTGACTCAGTCCCTCTCACCAACCCTCTTTTGGTGTTTTCCTGTGTGACCCACCCATTTGCCACACCCAGCTTGACCCTCTTGCTCATCGCTTTGCTGGGCGAGGGAAATGGCAGGCAGAAACTTGGGAAAGAAACCAACATCCCTGACTGAATTATTTCCCCACTTCGGAAGTATTACTTGTGTATAAATTGACCTCTGCCTATTGTCAAATCATCATTTACTCAAATATTTACCATGTTTTGGTTTATGATTCCCACTGGAATTAGAATTTATTCCTGTTACCTGCATCCTTTTGGAATGTTATTCAGGATAAACTCATTGTTAATGATCTTCTACTTGTCTGGTGTAGGGAGTATTTCTACTTGTTTTCTTATAGTACCCAGGTTTCTCTTAATTTCTGTCCTTCAGATTAAGCATCCACTCATTCCAGTTCTTTCACAAGGATATGAGTGTTGCTTGTTGGACCAGCAATTATCCAAACCTTATTCACAAAGAGGGATTAAAGGGTTGAGAGTAGAAAGAATGATATTTCTTGAGATGGTGTTTAAATAACAAAGTAACAGAAAGCTAAAATACCATGCAGCAACTGCGGGAAGCACTACATTGGACAGATGGGCAGGAAACTCACCAGCAGGATGCGTGAAAACCAACTCGCAGCACAATGGCACAGCCAGTTTTCCCTCATTTCAACACGCTGTAACATAAAAGGACATCAGCTTGACTAGGACAAATGATACAAAGACAAGCAGGAGAATTCCGGGAGGCTAGGTTTTCAACCACCGATGCAGTTAATGAACATGTTGAAATAGACCTCATCTGCGTGCCTCTACGGTACAAAACCAGAAACAAGACTGCCCACCATGACAGATCGGACCATATAAATTCAGAGTGGGACAGAACAACAGAACAACAGCACTTCAACAGAGGCTACGCAACACTGATGATATCACCCAGAAGGGAGACAAAACGTTTGCATGAAAACCAGTCAGCTCGGCAAACTGACTAACAACTCCAAAAAAAACCTAATTTCACTGCAAATGTTTTCCTGATTGGAAGGTACTGAGAGCGCAACAATGAAGTTACCCGAGTTGAAAAGGTTGGGGGGAGGTGGATGGTGCACATCACAGGAGGGCTGCTGTCAGCCAGGGTAGATTTTTGGGTTGTGGGGGATGGAGAGAATAGTGTTTTGATGGTCATGTGGGAATTATGGATGATAAGATGGATGCCATGAGATGTTGAGTGTGGATGGCCTGGAGTTCTGGCATAGGAAGTATTGGATGCGGTTTTAAATAAAATTATGGTAATAAAGATCCTAATTGCAGTTCAGATGTTGGTGTTAGATATTTTAACTTTGCTATGTTCTAGTCTGCATGTTTTTTGGCCATCAATTTGTGCACACTAAGCTTCCACAAACAGTAATCTACTCTGCCTCACCTATCTTTATTGATATTTTCTGGATACAATTTGACATTGTTTCAAATTAAGCTAAGGAAACATCCGAGTGTGGTGACGAAACTCTTTTGGAAAGATATTTGAGAATTTGTGTTGGAGAACCCATGAAGGATCTGTTGCTTGCACGCAGCTGAGAGGGGGGAATATAATGATATATCTTCAATTCTATTTTATTAGAACAATGAGTTTGTATTTATAGTAAAAGATTTGAAAGTATGGGCTGTATGTGATTGAGGTTATGAACATTGCAGGAACAGAATTCTGTCAGGTTTCTAGAGGTTCTGGCAACCTAACTCTCTGTTCCTTTTTAATATCTGAATTTTTGAAGCTGAGGAACAATTTGATTGCAATCCCATTAGCAGAAACCATAAAACCATGTTCATGAACCATAGGCCATTATAGTGTGCCATGTCCATAACTATAATGGACTGTTCAGCCACATGTGCAGTATTCTAAAGTTAAAGTATTCCCTGTTGTTTTTAAAACAACTCAACATTAAACTGGGACAACTGTAAAATTTATTACTCCGAGATTAAGAGGTGGAATAGTTATGGAATAATAATTATTCTAATCATACTGTTATCATGGACATGATGAAAATGTAATTTCTGTGCCATCTTTCGCACCCTACTGTGTACTACTGTGTGAATAAGCACTATGAATGAGATGTGGGCTTAGAATGTAATCTAAAGTCTGTGCAGATGCAGCTGGTGTGCGCACAATAATCTTGGCTTGGCTTTTGTTGGCAAAATTTGTGGTGATCTTTTTGTAGCAGCTGGACTGTAGTAGTAAATGATAAATGTATCTGGAGATAGTGTTCAACATTTTGCCTTTATTGAGGAAATTAATTAGATATTTTATCAAATGCTGTCCCCTAAGCTTTTATTGTTGGTATGCTGTATAGAATGAAGCAGGACATCATGCTGTTTTATATGTTCCCATTGAATGTAAATATTCATGCTTGCATAATGAATATTGTTTGTTAAACTCCCCAAGCCATATGCTGGTCGTGTTTTGCATGGCGTTATAGTATCCTATTTGTTCCGCGATGAGTCAGCTGGGATTGAAAAGATTATTAACGGAGGAGAGAAAGTTTTCTCCAAATAACGCTGAATGTCAGTTTATTTAAAATCCTTTTATGTTGTTTTGAAGGTTTAGTGCTTTGACAGATGGAATGGAATGTGCATTAGGGCTGCCTCTATCAGCATAGCCATGTGTCAACAAAACCTGCTATCTGGGAAAACACAATCTGAATAACACAACTTTGTTTTAATCTTATTAAATCATCATTTGAGTCGTGTTGAATTTAAAATGCTTTATTTAAAGATAATCAAGGTATAGTTAATTTGGTAAAACTGCCTTGGATGCTTTCAAGTAAAGATTTTCCTTGCCCTTGATTGGTGCAGTGGTGTTGCTTCTGGTAGTCATTTAGTTCCCATATGATCCTGTACAATGCTTTAGAGTCATTTGATTTTCTGCTTCTTGTGCCTCCCTGCCTTTTAACCCTATCCATCCTTGCTAGTCTCCCATGCAGCTATTCAGATTTATCCAGTATTCTGTATATAAATGATTTGGATGTTAACATAGGAGGTATGGTTCTTAAGTTTGCAGATGACACCAAAATTGGTGGTGTAGTGGACAGCCATGAGGGTTACCTCAGATTACAACGGGACCGTAATCATATGTGCAGATGGAGTTTAATTTAGATAAATGTGAGGTGAGGAATTTTGGAAAGGCAAATCTGAGCAGGACTCATACACTTAAAGGTATGGTGCTGGGGAGTGTTGTTGAACAAAGAGATCTTGGAGTTCAGGTTCAAAGTTCCTTGAAAGTAGAGTCAAAGGGAGGCAGGATAATGAAGAAGGCATGCTTGGTATGCTTGCCCTTATTGGTCAGTACATTGAGTATAGGAGTTGGGAGGTCATGTTGAGGCTGTGCAGGACATTGGTTAGGCTACTTTTGGAATACTGCATTTAATTCTGGTCTCCCTGCTGTAGGAAGGATGTTGTGAAACTTGAAAGGGTTCAGAAAAGATTTACAAGGATGCTGCCAGGGTTGAAGAGTTTGAGCTATAAGGAGAGGCTAAATAGGCTGCGGCTATTTTCCCTGGAGTGTTGGAGGCTGAGGAGTGACCTCATAGAAATTTATAAAATCATGAGGTGCAGAGATAAGGTCTTTTGCCCAGGGTAGGGGAGTCCAAAAGTAGAGGGCATAGGTTTAAGGTGAGAGGGGAAAGATTTAAAGGGGACCGAAGGGGCAACATTTTCACCCAGAGGGTGGTGCTTGTATGGACTGAGCTGCCAGAGGAAGTGGTGGAGGCTGATAGAAATACCACATTTAAGAGGCATCTGGATGGGTACATGAATAAGAAGGGCTTAAAGGGATATTGGCCAAATGCTGGCAAATGGAACTAGATTAATTTAGGATATCTGGTCGTTGTGGACAAGTTGGATGGAAGTGTCTGTTCCCATGCTGTACAGCTGTATGACCCTGTGACCTGTCTAAATTTAGTGGCTTTGTTTGTTGTTGTTTTCCTTGTTCCTCTTGTTCTTTCCCAGCTTTATTTGTCAACTTTGACATTTGGGTCAGTGTCTGATCAGTCCTGATGGGTCCTTCATCTCTGCCTGTTGGTTCCTTCTACACTCTCTTTAATCTCTCTTTTGAAGACTTACCACTGTTACTCAAGTTCGTTAGTGCTTTAAGTCTGTTGGAGATGGCCAGCTGGAACCTGTCCAAAATGTCCTTATCCTTCACTGTCTCCATTAGAAATGACCACTGTGATTTTATGGTTGTTTCTTTTATCAGTTGCAGCTGCATCTTGCTAAATACAAGGTGGTGGTCTGAGCTGACATCAATACTTGATGGGGAGACTGCCATCTGTGATTAATGGCTACCTACTCAAACTTGTTCATGGTCCTGCCAGCTCGATGCCTCCATGTCATTTTGTGGATGTTCTTGTGTTTGAAGAAGGTATTCGTAGTGCTCTGGCTATTTCTGTTACAGATGGCTAGCAGATACTCACCATTTCCATGGCGTGCCTGCTGACCACGGGACATTAAGGAATATGGGTTGAAGGCAGGTATATGAAGTTAGGCCACAGATTAATCACAATCTCATTGAATGGTGGAACCAGATTGAGGTGCTGAATAGACCTATTCTCATTCTTATATTGAGATAGTAAGAACTGCCAATGCTGGAGTCAGAGATACGAGTGTGGAGCTGGAGGAACACAGCAGGCCAGGCAGGATCAGAAGAGTAGGAAAGTTGACGTTTCGTCCCGACCCAAAACGTCAACTTTCCTACTCCTGTGATGCCGCTTGGCCTGTTGTGTTCCTCCAGCTTCACACTGTGTTACCCCTATTCTTATGTTCTTGTGTTTAGATATAATTACCATTGCAAAGACATGGTTGTAAGGTGTTCAAATTTGGGCAATAAACATTACAACATATGCAATATTTCACAAAGACGAACGCAATGGCAGAGGAGGACGGGTAGCTTTGATAGCAAAGGATAGCATAAAGATGTCGATGAGGAACAATATGGCCTCAAGATCATAAAATGGAACCAGTATGGATGGAAATTATGAATAACATATGTCAGAAGTGTTGATGGGAGTAGTTGTTAGACCTTCTAACATTACTATCACATTAAGCAGAGCATTAAACAATAAATTATTCATTTTCTTGATGGTTTATGGGTTTTAAGAAAGTGCCAGCGTTTTCCATAGGTTTGTTCAGTGTTTGATTTTCTGGTGCAAAGTTGAAGGACCTTATCATTAATTATTTGGGGGTGTTTAATTTTCCTAAAAACTAAGACAATCAAATTGGCAAGGATGGTCAGAAGGTGTGTTAGACCATACGATCGCAAGAAATAGGAGCATAAGTAGGCCCTTGAGCCTGCTTCGCCATTCATATGGATCATGCCTAATCCGACACTCCAAGTGTCCAAATTCTTGCTCTTTCCCCATAACCCTTGATTTCCCCACTGATCAAAAAATTATCTATCTCTGTCTTAAATGTACACAAGGACTCTGCCCCCTCAGCTCTCTGTGACAAGGAGTTCCAAAAACTCTTAACCTTCCAAGATAAGAAACTCCTCCGTGTCTCACTGTTAAATTGGTGCCCCTTATTTCTGAGATTATACTCTCTGGTCTTAGACTTTCCCATGAAGGGAAACATCCTCTCAGCACTTATCCTGCCAAGCTCCTTAAGAATCTGCTATCTTTCAATGAAATCACCTCTGATTCTTACGAGTAGAGTCCCAACTTGTTTAACCTTTGCTCATACGACAGTCCCTCCATACTGGGGATCATCCTTTTGAACCTTCCCTGAGCTGCTACCAATGAAATGATGTCTTTCCTTAACTAAGGAAACCATCTTTCCTTAAATATTATTCCAGATGTGCACCTTGTAGCATTGCAGTAAGTCTTACCTACTCTATACTCTAACCCTCGTGAAATAAGGGCCAACATTGCATTAGCCTTCCTGACTACCTGCTGCACCTGTGTTTTAGGTTTCTGTGTTCTGTGCACCAGTACCTGCAATTCCCTTTGTATTGTAGCTTTCTGCATATTTTCTCAATAACACTCTGCTCCAAGATGAATGATTCACTTTTCCATTATATTCCATTTGCCAACTTTCTGCCCACTTAACCCATCAGTATCTCTTTGTAAACTGCTTACATCTCTTCATTGAGAGTTTACAGAATATGTTGTGATACCAGCTGATGAGAGTATTGGCCGAAGTTCATTATACCAAAGAAAATAAGCAAATATATATATATATATATATGAGCGGTTCGAAAGGTAAGGTCGTAATTGAAATATTAAAAAAAGGTTTCAGCCAATTTTCCAACAGTATACTTTTACAGACACTTAATACAAGAGATGTTTCACTCCTATCATGGCTTTGGAGACTAATTTATAATTCGTTCTGAGTCTGCTGGCTGGAGCCTGTCACCATTCTGATGGCCTAACATATTTTTCCATTTGAAAAACTTAAACTTCTATATAAACTCTCCCCACTTGGAAGCTCGAGAAGATCCCATAAACAACAATGAGTTAATACCCATATAATTTGCTTTTATGATGTTGATTAGTGTTTAAGTGTTATCCAAGAATTCTAGCAAGGTGCCATGCTTTTCTTCAAACAGTAAGCCTAAGAAGGAAAATATGACTTCATGTCCCTTCAGAAATCTGGACCTCTAATACGTTTGCACTCCTTCAGCGAAATGCTAGATTGTATAGATGAGTGACTGTAGCGGGACTTGAATTCACAACCTTCAAACTCTGAGAGAAGTGTTGAAACCGGCATAAGCCAATTGGGTTTGTGTAAGAGGCCAGCAACTGTGGTAAATTTTGTTTAGGGCTCTGCAAGAAACAAACAGATTTAGGAAGTGTAACTTCTAATGTGGGTTCAAAGCTATGATTTCTGGGTTCAGTTTCATAAGTCATTCTATCAATACACCTCTAATTTTTGTCAGGGTTTGGATCACTGTGCTGTCCCTCCACAAAATATAAGTTAGATTATCTGTGTTCAGATTTTTATTTTTGAATATCACTATTTTGTTCTGTTAGTGTAGTGTGCTGCATGGTCTGTTCTCAGTGTCATTCTACAGCACTTTAAAGACTTAGCTGCTTTCAAAATTGAGAAGGTAGTCTCTGCATCTGTTTGCTACATGTTAGATACTATCTCATAACAGAAAAGACACATTTAGCATGGCTTAACATTTGTGCACTTTTTCCTAAACAATATATCACTGTTGGTAGGCAGTGGTGTTTTACACCTGTATCTGTTGTTGTTTGCTTGATTATAACATGAAATATGAAATATTATGATTCCTTTGAAACTGCTTTTAATAGAGCCTTTAAAATCTTTGTTTACATCTTAGTTGCTGACTATCAATGGATTAAGTCAACTGTTTATATTTTAATTAGTTTCTGGAACTAAATTTTAAATTCTATCATCTTATTCGGCCAGGTTGTTACTTTAGTTTCCAAGAAGAACTAGCTGGGGAGAATTGGAGTTACATAGAATCATAGAATCTCACTGGATTCAAAACATTAACTCTGCTTTTCTCTACCGACACAATCAGCCCAGCTGAGTTTGTTTATGATTTAATTTCCAGCATCTATTGTTCTTTTTATTTTATTTCAGTTGGGAAAGATTTGCGTTTTTTTTAGTAATGTCTTGTGGTCTCTCCATATAGAGAGGAGTCAGTTATAAGTTGGAAATTCTCCCTGGATGTTTCTGCTAGAACGGTATTTGTGGTGTCTATTTAAAAAAAAGTCTAGATACTGGATTAATCTGAATCCAGTTGAAGAGTTTGTATGAGAATCACTAAGCCCACCTGAAGAAGTGGTAACCCTGCTCCATGTAAACAGGTTTTTATGATTCTCTTGAGAAATCGAGTTGTTTAATGCCTCTGAACTTAATTTCTATTCTCTTGTTACAGCCTTGTACTCCATCATCCTATTTTGTGTCTTCTTCTGGATCCCATTTGTCTACTTCTACTATGAAGAGAAGGAGGATGAGGATCCCAGTAAATGTTCTGTAAGTTTCTGGGAAAAGATTTAAAAATATGAATTCATGGCTTTCAACGTAATGGTACTGTGGAACCAAGGTTAGATTTTAAAGATGCGATAACAAGCGTTGCACATATTGGTACAAAGTTAAAAAGGGATAATGTCCAGTACAAAAGGTACATGAAAGGACTATGTGCTTTAAGACAACCTTGAGGTATATGGTTTGAAACTGAAACCATGGTAGATTAGTTGGCATTTTGAATCATCAGCAGTTATGAACATTTCCAGTGTCATTTGTGTTCCCCTTGTTCTGCCATTTTTTAAATCATTAATTTACCAGGCATTTTCCTTTTTGAGAAGCAAAGAACGCCTTCCAGCTGATATTCTGCCACAAGCAACTACTTGAAACACAAGCTTGTTTTGTGCATTCACTCAGCCAAAGTGTTATTTTTAGGTTTGTTAGTTGTGTATGTGGTTCCATGTTTAATATGTGAACATTCCCATAAAGGTGTAAGTTAAAATAGGAGTTGAGGCCTCTCTCCACCTGGTTGAGTTTTATGATTTTGATGCATTTTGATGAAGTAATAATTTCAATACAGCCTGCTTTTCATTATTCTGCCAAGGTTAGCCGGGCTGTATGAAACCATTCTGGTCAGGTGATTGCTGTGTCCGTTTTAAGTCAGTATTTTTGCCCCTTTGTAAAATGACCTCAGTCCATTAAAGAGCCAGACATTAAAATCAGGGAATGGAATTCAAAAAACAGTGATCCATATTTTATCACTATCGTAATAGGTGAGATGACAAGGCTTGCTTTCCATGAGAGTATTTTGATCAAATCATAGCTTGATTGTGAATTTTAAGATCTTTTTAAAAAGTCTTTTATAGGACAGATAGAAAAACTTTCTTTTTGTTGGCGTAGTAGTTAACGCGTGGATGTAATCTTAAAATCAGAGTCAGATCATTCAGTAGAGAAGTTAGGAAATGCTTCTATAGGCAAAGGATAATACCAGTGTGGAGCACACTTCACAGAAAGCAGTAGATGGTAGTACAATTAATTTAGTTTATGTCTTCTCATTAAAAGGTTTTTGTTCGACAAGCCTATAAAATGGTATGGACCTGTGAAAGCTGGATTGTGTGAAGATCCATGTGAGCCATGATTTCATTCAGTTTTGAGGAAGAGTCCTACTAGACTCAACATTAACTAGAATCATATAGTACAGAAGAGGTCCTTTGGCCATCAAGTCTGCACCAACAAAGAACAACTCTAAATCTACAATAGTCCCACTTGCCAGCACTTGGTCCGTAGCCTTGAAAGTTATGACATTTCAGATGCTCATCCAGGTAGATCTTTAAAGGTTATGAGGTTTCCCATCTCAACTACACACCCACATAGTGCACTCCAGATTCCCATCATCCTCTGGGTGAAAATAGTTCAGAGGAGATTGGAGGAAAATTGTTTTCACCCAGAGGATGGTGGGAATCTGGACAAAAGTTTAGAGGTGACTTGAGGAAAATTTTTTGTCTTTCATCTTACAATTATGCCTCCTTATTCTTAACCATTTGATGAACTGGAGCAGCTGATTTCTATCCACTCTGTGCATGCTTGTCATTACTTTATGCACTTCAATCAGGCAGCCTGTCTGCCTACTCTAAAGAAAACAATCCAAGCTTATTAATAGCTAAGCTGCTCCATCCCAGACAACATGCTTGTGAATATCCTCTGCTCTCTCTTCAGAGCAAGAACAGCTTGCGGTGACCAGAACTTCACATAGTAGTGCAACTGTGACTAACCAAAATTTTGTACAGTGCCAACAATAACCTCCCTCCTCTTGTAATCTGTGACATGTCTGGTAAAGTCAAGTGTGCCGAGTGCCTACTTAACTCTCTATTAACCTACCCTGCCACCTTCAGGGATTTGTGGACAAACATCCTAAGAATCCTCTGATCTTCCGAGTGTCCTTCCTTTTATTGAGTGCTCCCTTGTCTTGTTACTTCCCTCAAAGTGCATCACCTCCCACTTATCAGGGTCATCAGGTTATTTCTTTGTCCATAGATTGTGCCACAGTTGCTGAGTTTATCCAATTTTTATCTGTTTGCTTCATAATTCCAATGGAGCAGGCTTTAAAGGGGTAAATGACTCTTCTTTATTATTTGTTTTTACTTCAGAAATATTAAAGATCCTGGTCAGTCACTTTGCAACCATGTGCAGAATTTTACAGTGTTCAGCTGGCGGGTTTGTAGGTGTGGTGTCTTGGGGATTTTAAAATTCCCAGAGTGGCGTGTCAGAAAATTCCACCATCTTAAAAATCTTGCCCCATGTCTTTCTAACAGTTGTTATATCATATTCTTTAATTTCTATTTGGACTATTATTACATTCACCTTGTCACAAATGATGCATACTTTCAGACAGAGTTCTGTCTTTTTTACTATATTTCCCTCTACATTTATTTACTCTGCACTCTTTTATGTTTATATCACTGTGTTTGTTGCTGTGATGCTCATTATAATTGCTTCTACCGCTACCCTGTACTATTGTCCTGTCCTTTTTCTTTCAATTTACCAAACCTCTTGTTATTTAGTTTTAGTCTGCTCTTCAGCCCTATTGAGATGATTTGGAAAGACATTATGGTATAGTACAAAGTACTATAATAAAGTACAGCAAACTTTGTTTTAAATGGCACCTTATGAACTGGCACTGATAAACCGATAAAAATTATATGCCTGAAATACAATAAGTTTTTCTTGTATTATTGCGATCTCCGCAATGCCCAATTAGTCAGTTGAGGGTGTGAGTGAGAAGGGTGTCTGCCTGTAAGCTTTGTTTTCAGGCCAAGTTGCATGATTATTTAAGTGATTTATGCTGTAAGTAATTTATAACTGTGATGAGTACACTCTCTGCATTACATTTCTATTACTTAGTGTGTGTTTTTGCAATGATTATGTGGACCATTTGATCAACAGTACACTTCTAGTCCCATAGGTGCCCATGAATAAAAAGTTTGCTGTCCCTTCTTTCTTGAATATTGGTGCCAGTGTTCAGTGAATTGCAACCTATTTCTCTTTCATGAATCTGTGAGCCATGCATTCTACAATCTATGGTAGTTACCCTGTTTTACTCTTCGTTTTTGTTGACAGTGGTCCCTTTGAGTCTAAGATGATGTCTGTCAGACTGATGACACCTCAGATGACTGAGGAGCCAAATTTGGATCCACGTGTTCTTCTGCAATTGGGGCATGTTGAATGTGGCAGTGGAAGTCACTTTTTCCTGGATTTGGCTTTGTTCTCTTTCCTGTACTGCTGCAATTCCACTTTGTGATTGGGTTGCTGTGCCTCAAAGGCTTATGCCTTGATGGATGAGGAGGTGCCATACCGAGCGGCCGATCATACCGACTGGTGTCAATGTCTGCATGCCTTAGGGTGTCCTTGAGCGTATCCTTATATCTTTTCCTTTGGTCTTCCTTTGAACATTGGAAGGGCAGTTGGGAGGAGAGAACCTGTCTGGTTGTGGTGCGTCTGGGCGCAATGACCTGTTCATTGGAGTTGCTTCTTCAGAAGCAGGATTTTGATGCTCATTTATGCAGCTTCATGGAGGATGCTCACCTTGGTCTAGCAGTACTCCAGGTTCACCTTTAGGATTTGATGAAGGAACCATTGTAGGAGCTCTGAAAGATTTTAGGAGGGTGATCAGTGCAGCAACCTAATGAGCCAGGACATTTGTTGACTTCTTGAGGCCCCCGATGTCAAAGACACTTTATTACCTTCATGGTTCTGCCTTTTAAGTTAATACTTAGCTGCTCATATTCCATCAACAAAACCTCTTTCTTAGTCTTGTCTTTGTTATTGTTATTCACTTAGACCATGACCACTTAAGTTCCTGTACAGCCTGGACGAGATATCCTTCAGCTTGGCACCGGGGAAGCAATACAGCCTGTGGGACTTTGAGTCAATCTTGTTATTGGGACAGCACTTGCCTAAAGGTGGTGATGGAGCAGTCAGCAGTGTTGTCTGTAAGATTATGGTGATTTGGTAATAACTGTGCCAGGCTGTGGTTTGACTTGTTTATCATAGATTTAATCATAGAATCCCTACAGTGCGGAAGCAGGCGATTTGGCCCATCAAGTCTTTTCTAACCCTCCAAGGAGCATCCCTCCAAGACGTACCCCTTGTCCTATCCGTGCATTTTCCACCTTAGACACTGTTACCATAGCCAATCCACCTCACCTGCACATCTTTGTACTGTGGAAGGAAACCAGAGTACCCGGAGGAAACCCACGCAGACATGGGGAGAATGTGCAAACTCCACATAGACAGTCGCCTGAGACTGGGATTGAACCTGTGTCCCTGGCGCTGTAAGGCAGCAGTGCTAACCACTCAGCCATCATGCCGCCCTTTGTGCGATAGATCTTCCAATTCTGTCATAAGTCTCAGTGCGACACGGTGGTTTAGTGGTTAGCACTGCTGCCTCACAGTGCCAGGGACCCGGGTTCAATTCCACATTTGGGCGACTGTCTGTGTGGAGTTGTTAGTTTAGTCTCCTTTACGCTTGATGCAAATGCACGGCATTACCCACAATTTCCCATTAAGACCTTTTATTTAAGTAAGCACTTACAAAGGTGGAGAATCACTCTACAAACTCCACACCTTGCGCAGTAGTTTGCATAGTAACTCCCCCGATCGCATAACGCATTCATCTTGTATAATGTACTGACAGTTATAGGCTGGCAATCGTGATTGGCTGTTAGTACAGTCCATTACAAGCTGCTAGTACGACTAGAATCCACCGTGAAGCTCATTGGCTGTAAAGAGCAATGCATGTCATTGAGATTGGTCTATTCATCAGATACAAGGTAGTATTAGTAACACGTGATGGCGTCCTTTACTATCACAGTTACAAGCAAACTTCGCTGTTAGTTACCATATTAGGCTACATTTGTGATTCTTTTCATGGTTGGTGAATGCTCCATCCCTAATTCTCAATCGCTGCTTCAGACAGTTCCTTATCTCTTTAGCTTTAGTTCCCCATCTACAGAGAACAGAGTATAATTAGATTACCACAATTTGTCTGCAAGACAGAGTCACCCGCGACAGCTTAGTATTTAATTTCTTACATGTCAGCAGAACAAATATTCACCCTTTAACATTTCAGAGTTTGCACATTCTCCCTGTGTCTGCATGGGTTTCCTCCGGCTACTCGGATTTCCTCCCACAGTCCAAAGATGTGCAGGCTAGGTGGACTGGTCATGCTAAAGTGCCCATAGTGCTCAGGGATGTGTATATTAGGTGGGTTATAGGGTCAATGGGTCTTTGTGGGATGTTCTGAGGGTCGGTGTGGACTTGTTCCGAAGGGCCTGGATAAACCAGGACAATTGTTGATTTCTATGATCTGTGATCTCATTACTGTTGTTCCTTAGTTCTTCATTATATGAACTTTTAGTCTCCCTGCAGTAGGAAAGATGTTGTAAAACTTGAAAGGGTTCAAGAAAGATTTACAAGGATGTTTCTGAAGAAGGGTCTAGGCCCGAAACGTCAAGCTCTCCTGCTCCTATGATGCTGCTTGGCCTGGTGTGTTCATCCAGCTCTACACCTTGTTATCTCTTTACAAGATGTTGACAGGATTGGGAGTTTGAGCTGTAGGGAGAGGCCGAATAGGCTGAGGCTGTTTTCCCTAGAGCGTCGGAGGCTGAGTGGTGACCGTAAAGAAGTTTATAAAATTGTAAACGGCATAGATACTGTGAATACCCAAGGCCTTTTCCCCAGGGTAGTGGAGTCCAAAACTAAAGGGCATAGGTTTAAGGTGAGAGGGGAAAAATTTAAAAGGGACCTAAGGGACAACTTTTTCATACAGAGGGTGGTATGAGTATATAATGAGCTGCCAGAGGAAGTGGTGGAGACTGGTACATCTAAAAGGCATCTGGATGGGCATTTGAATGTGAAGTGCTTAGAGAGATGTGGGCTAAATGCTGGCAAATGGGTCTAGATTAATTTAGGGTACCTGGTTGGCATGGACGGTTGGACCAAACTGGATCTATGACCTCATTATTTCCGGCTATACTACTTGGCCATTGTGAAGCTGTTTGGTGTTGTGATGTAATCACGTGTGTCCCGCAAAAAAAAAAATTGCCTCTTATTGTAGTTGAATGAAATACTGCCAAACTGAAATATAGTTGTGTGCTTCCACATTCTTGTAACTCGGTACATTAGTAGGCAGATGCTGCTGTTGACAGTGAGACATTTGCTATTCTGCATATGAGAATGAGTTCTGTTGAGTATTCAAGGAGAAATGTCCTTCATGTAGGAAAGGTAGAAGTGCCTCCTTGAAAGATGACTCCTGCTTTTAATCCATTACTGTTGTGAATTGAAATAACATTCTTCTAGTTATGGGCATGCAGAGTTTTACAGCTGTCTAATCCTGTTGTCCATTGAATATTTAAGGCTTTAAGAATTGGGATGTGATCTTTTTTATAGTCTGCTATCTCGTGGTAATTACAAGCAATGTTAGTTTAAAAATGCCTCAAACATTCTATCCTTCAAATTATATTTAAAATATGTTGCATTCAAGGCTATAGGTCAAGTGCTAGACAATGGAACAAGGATAGCTAGGTGCTTGACGGTGGGCAAAGTGCCTCTTTTCATACTGTAAAACTCTTAACTTTCAAGAACAGAGGACTTAATGCTGCACACAACGATAACTTTTTGTGGATACTGAACAGAAGAGAACATAGCCCACTGTGTGTTGGCAATATAGCTGACTTCTAACCAAGAACTTTTCTAACTGTATAAATATTACTTATACTTTATGACCAATCTCTGCTCGTAACCCCAACAACAATCCTAAAGCAGATTTTCTGGGTGGTTCAAGCCACCACTGCTAAATATTGTTTAGAATTGGGTGATCTATTAGCAGCTTGTGGGCTGTGTGGTGTCTTGAGTTTTAACAGCTTAGTTCCAATTGTTCATAAAATTTTATCTTTTCTGATTTTACCCTGTTTAAATTCTGTGGATGGAAGATTTACAGCTAGCTTTTCCTTGGCACTTTTACCTTATTGGTTGTAAGTCTGAGATAGGAACACCTGAAACAATGAGAGGAATGCAAATTGATGAATTTAAACTTTGTACCTGTGATCTATGGTTCCATATTGACAATATTTTGCATCCCATAATGAGAAAAAAGTTCAAATATGTCTGATCTAGATTTAAAGATCTTTTTCTTTGTGTTTTTGCATCTCACTGCTATTTTTTATATGTAAATAAAATGAAACTGTAAAAATAGACTGAAGGAGTGCCAATAGATGTCAGATGATTTACTTTTGAGGTATTTAAGAGGAAAGTAGGTAAGTGCATGAGACAGAAAAAATGAGAGGATGAAAGTAGGGTGGGAACAATCCTGGCCAGGGGATTGTTGATGGTAGCCTGGGACAAAAGGGAAGCTGAATAAGTAGCAATGAAAGCTGACAGTAGGAAAGCCTACTCATTCTATCCTATTCTCAGCTCTTATTATAACTCAGTCAGCTTCCCTTCTGTCCTGGCCTACTGTCAACAATGCCCTCATCTGCCTACCCCTTTTATATCTCTCTCACAATCTCTGACTCTGTCTCCACCAATCCGCTCACCTGCATCCACACATGTGCACACATACCTCGCCTCCAAGATAAATAGCACTGTTTCATATCTGCTGTCAGTTCTAATGAACAGTCACCGTTCTTGAAATATTAAATCTGCTTTCTCCCCACAGTGCTGCCAGACCTGCTGACGTTTGCCAACAATTTCTGTTTTTGTTTCCGATCTTAAGCATCTGCAGTTCTTTGTTTTATTTTAATCTGCATTTGAGGTTTCTTTCTTTACAGGTCATCCAGTTAAACATACAACTGTTTTAAATTTTGATATCTGCAATTTTTGTCCATGGTTGATGCTGGTACTGACAGCAATTAGAGTCAGAATAATACAGCACAGAAACAGGCCCTTCGGCCCAAACTAGTCCATGCTGACCATAGTGCCCACTCGGCTAATTCCAATTGCCCGCATTTGGTCTGTATCCCTCTAAACCCTTCCCATCCATGTACCTATTCAAATGTGTTTTGAATGTTGCTATTGTACCTGCCTCAGCCACTTTCTCTGGCAGCCCATTCCATATACGCGCCACTCTCTGCATGAAAAAGTTGCTCCTCAGGTCCTTATTAAATCTTTCCCTTGTCACCAACACCTTTGCTCTCTAGTTTTCAATTTCCCATTCCTGGGAAAAGGACTATGTGCATTTATCCTAACTTTGCCCCTTGTGATTTTATACACCTCAATAAGGTCACCCTTCATTCTCCTACGTTCCAAGGAATAAAGTCCTATCCTGGCCAACCTCTCCCTATAACTCAGGCCTACTAGTCCTGGCAACATCCTCGTAAATCTTCTTTGCACACTTTCCAATTTAACTATGTCTTTCCTATAACAGGATGACCAAAACTGGACACAATGCTAAAAGTGCGGCCTCATGAATGACTTATACAACTGTAAAATAACGTCCCAACTCCCATACTCAGTACCTCGACCAATGAAGGCCAGCATGCTAAATATCATCTTCACCACCCTGTCCACCTGTGATGCTGCTTTGAAAGAACTACATATTTGTACTCCTAGGTCCCACTGTTCCACAGCATGCCTCAGGACCTTATCATTTACTGTAAAGGGTCTACCCTGGTTTGACTCTCCAAAGTGCGACACCTCCCGCTTATCTGTATTGAATTGCATTTGCCAATCCTCAGCCCACTTCCCCATCTGATCCCCCTCTAATTTTTGATAACATTCCTCGCTGTTAACGATATCTCCTAATTTTGTATCATCCACTAACTTACTAACCATGCCTTGTACATTTGCATCCAGGTCATTTTGGTAAATAACAAATAACAAATAACAATAATTTCCTCTGTTCTTTTCAGCAAGTGAAGAATGCACTGAAATATACCCTGGGTTTTGTGTTTATCTGTTCTATCCTTCTCTTAATTGGGTAAGTTTATTTGAATGTAATACAAGATTTTTGTCTGCTGAATGAATGTGTGTATTTGTTTTTAAAATGCTAAATTGTGAGCCAAAAATTGTTTCATTGTTTTTTGTCTTTCTCCCTCATCTCAGTAATCTATGATTTATTGGTTTCGTATGAAATTTGACTACAATTACAGCATCTGTGCAATGTAAAATTGTAACACTTTCATTTTATATGATGCCTTTCTCAGGATTGCTTTGCCTGTTTCCTTTAGAAATGCAGACACTGAATCTGTCAAAAAAGTAATGAACAAACCTCGATATTTTGTTTATGGCAGTGTTCACAAAGGGGTTTTCTTTTTAGCCAGGACACGGGAAAAATCTGCTGTTCTGCTCATTATGTACGCTGACAAGAATCACAGTATTATACCTTATATGGAAGATAACCTCTCCAGCATTGCACTGCAGTATTAGCCCAAGGTTATGTGTACAGATTCAATGCTCTGAGGAATCAGGGTAGTGCTCAGGATGCACAACACCTAACTGCGTAATCTGCCAGCCCAAGGCTGAGTTAATGCCAAAGCTGGAACTGGTCTTGATCAATTTGTCAGTCTTTTGATATATAATCAGAGGGAATATGGAATTTAACTCAGGAGGAAGATGGTTTTAATCAGAATGGCTTGGCAACACGTAAAATAGAGTGCTCATACAAGGCAGAACATGTGTGAGAGGAAAATGCATAAATTTTGGTGAAATAAGTGACTGAAGAATATAGAATGTAATGGACAGCATAGAATTTTTTGATTTTTGGAACTGCCAGTTGATCCCATCTGGTCTTGAACACCTTTCCATTTTTATACCATGGAATGACTAAAGGCTGAGTCAACACAATGGTTTTATCTAGACAAACTGGCTCTCCTCCCAGACGTAGCTGAAAAAATACAAAGCCATAACAAGTTATTTCCTTCGAGCACCCCATCCTGGGAAAGTGCCTGGCTAGTCTTTGGTTCCCCCTCTGCAGCAATGCAGCGAGAACAGAATTTTGGGACAGAGCCTATGTCAAGTATGTGAAATGTAAATATCTATTCTTCAGCTCAATAGTACTAGAATTGTTCTGAGGCATTCCTATTTATCTTGGGGCAATATTGATTACTGCCGATCCAAGACCGTATCATTTGTACTAATAGCTGCAGTTGTCTACTCGTCCTTCTCCCCCAGGAAGATATAGTGAAACAGTTTAAGGTCATTATATGCTGCTATCCTTTTTAAAAATCAAGTTTTCATTAGGGTTCATTTTTTTAATCTGCTGAGAAATATATTACAATTTACTTCAATTAACATGAAGCAGTTGCAACTATGCAAAATTTGACCATGACAATAGTTCAGTAATATTCACAGAAATAATTGCGACAATTGAGTATAGACAGACAACTGCATTAATATGGCTCAAATATAGGGTGGTAGAGATAGAAATACTTAATATTTATGAAGTATTTAAATGTGCACTTGCAATGCCAAGACCTACAAAGCTATGGGCCAAGTACTGTAAAATGGTATTAGAATAGTTTTGATTTGGCGTGGATGCGATGGGCCAAAGGTCCTTTCTTTTGTTTTGTAGATCTGTGATTTCAGAGGCTACGGTTAACTGAATCAGGCTATACCAAAATTTTTCAATGAAGAAAATTTCACTGGTGAATGTAATCTATATGATTTGTGAATACAAAATAAAATGATAATTACTGGCTGGTAATTCATGAAAGGATAATAATATTGAAAAGAAAAATCTACTTGAAGAAGGGTGACGAGGAAAATTAACAGGCGATAAGACCTAGATGCAGAAATAAGCCATTTATTCCGTCGAGACTGTTTAGCTATTCAGTACTGTTTTTAGTGATCTGATAATCCACAAATTTTCCTCTGGATTTTCCATAGAACTGCTGATTCCCTTACTGATGAAAAATCGTGTCTATCTTAGCCTTCAAATATGCTTGACAAACCAGCCTTGACAGCCCTCTATGGTAAAAGAACTCTACAGATTCACTGTATTTTGCGACAAAAATTTCCTCCTCATCTTTATGTTAAATGGGCAATCCCTTACTCTGAGATTGTGGCCCTCTGGTCCTAGACTGCCTCACAAGTGGAAACCACCTCTCTGCATCTGTCTTGCTTCTTACCACCCCAGACAACTGTAAGAAATTTGTCAGGCATGATTTCCCCATTGTGAAGCTTTGCAGACTAATTATATTATGTGTTTCCAAATACTTTGCGTTGGCATCTTTTGTAAAAGAGCCTAACATTTTCTGAACAACAGATGGCTATAGCTGCCATTTTCTTTTGTCTCCCTGTCTCCCTCCCTTAGGAGGGTCACATTGTTAGTTCTGGGAAGATTTATACTATTGCATCTGTTATCTCTGTAGTTACCTTCTCTAAAATCCTATGATGCAACCCATCAGGTCCAAGGGACTGATTAGCCTTTAGCCCTATTAATGTTTAGCCCCATTAGTTTCACTAGTACATTTTCTCTTGTGATAGTTATTTATTTCCTGCCCCAATTTTAACCCCTTGATTATTCAGCATTTTTGGATTGCTATTAGTCTCCTCTACTTTGAATTATGATGGAGGTATTTATTCAACTCTCTACCATTTCCTGGTTTTCCATTATTATTTCCTCAGCCTGTCCTCACTTCGGCCCCTCTCTTCCTTTTTATATACTGGCAAGTTAAAAAGTTTTGATGAGAATAGAACGTATTTCTCCGATCAAATTGTCGTGTGATTTTACATCACTAAGACCACTACCCTAATTCCGCATTTGACCTTGAATGGATGAATAACTGTTTGTGGTATGTCGTGAGATCAGAAGGTTTCTCAAACATGTTACCATGGAGAATATCACACTCCAAAATGCTGTACAAGTAATAAACTGGCAATGTTTTAAACAGAGCCACATCTTCAAGTTCTGAAACAGATGGAAAATGTCCAGATCCTTGTTAGATCCTGCAATCACCTTTAATAATGCAACTGCAGTGATGCAAGAACAACATTTTTTCTGTCTTTCATCTGTTCTTGCAAACTTTGATTAATAGCTGCTGCCAGGTTAAACCCCTGTACTCAATCTGCATGTTTACCACACTACATTCATCTTTCAGTACTTCTACCCCCAAAGCATCAATGTATGCTCCATGTTTCTATGCAGTGTTTTTTCAAAGTGGGTGATCATTGGTGAAATTGGAATCTTTTAATTGTGTCTGCAATAACTTCAGACCGCATAGTGGTAAAGTGCAGGCTTTAGATGGAAAACTTTTCATTGTGGCCATGTTGCCAATGACATGATATAACATGCAAGATAGAATCATAGAATCCCTACAGTGTGGAAACAGCCATTCAGCCTAACAAGTCCACACCGCCCCTCCGAAGAGCATCCCACCCCGACTAAGTCCTCTTACCTCTGCATTTCCCCATGTCTAACCCACGTAACCTAAACATCCCTAGTCACTATGGGCAATTTAGCATGACCAATCCACCTACCCTGCACATCTTTGGACTGTGGGAGGAAACCAGAGGAAACCCACGCAGAGACAGGGAGAATGTGCAAACTCCACACACGCAGTCGCCCAAGGGTGGAATCAAACCCAGGTCCCTGGTGCTGTGAGGCAGCAGTGCTAACCGCTGAGCCACCGTGCTGCCCCTAGTCATCAATAGCCATTAATAAATTCAATAATGAATTTATAAGAAACCTTTCCAAGATCATAATTAGAAGGTACAACTTAATTCCACGTGGAGAACTTGAAGTGAACAGCAGTAAGGCATTTAATAAGCTAAATAAACACATGTTGGAGAAAGCAGTGAAAAACTATGTGGTTAGGTTTGGATGGAACAGGTTGTAAGGAGATCTGTGTGAAGTAAATCACTGGTATTAATTAGATGGGCCCTATAGCTTGTTTTATTAAGCATGTTTCACGCGACGTGTATCTTGTAATAAGTTGCTGAGGCATGTCAAGAATTTTCACATGCTAGTTTGGCAAGATGAAGAGGAGAGGAAAAGATTGACAGGTATCCTAATCTAATCTTTGTGGTCGTGAAGCAGCATGACAGAGGCTTAGGAGTGAACATTTTGGTAAAAATGAAGAAAGCTTTGTTCAGCTTGCTTTATTTTGTTGCTGCGACATTGCTGCACAATAAACATACTAACTAATCAAATGTAAAAGCTTGCTGAGACTGTCTTAGATTATGAACAGTTGGATGAAATGAGATGTACACTGTGTGTGTGCTCCAGTTCCTTAAATTCTGCCAGTCTACGAACACAAAAAATTAAACTAAACACATTATTGGAGGAAAAGGAGTGCTAACAGTTTCAGAAGTTACAGGCTAGTTAGCATGAAGGATTGATTGGAGCACCTCATCTATGCTTGTTATATTGTTTTCTCAGCTGTAATGATAACCAAAGATGAAAGGAATGAGAGGAGGAGTAAACATAACAGGCTTCTTCTTTCTCACTGTTCTCTCATTCTACCTTTCTGCAAACCTGTTTCATAAATTTGAGAGGATTGGCTACAGTCCCATGTAATTCCGAAAAAAATTTGGATGACTTCTCCAATATTACACCACTTGTGGAGCTCTCCTTCCTTATTCACCACCTTCACAGGTCTAATTTCCCGCGGCTTTACATTTGAGATGGGTAGAATATAAATTTGTAGCTATGGTATGAAACTAATATACCTTGAGCATTCTCCATATTGGTCATGCAAAACACATTAGACTACAAAAGGGAAACATTCAGAAAATTACCCAGTATTGGAGTCCAGCTTTGGTGGATGAGAGAAACTTGCAGTCTTCACTTTGGAAAGAAAGTGATGACACCAGAGGAATATCTACTGTTCATGCATATCCAGCTTTTACACTTGTGATTACAACAAAAAATGTAAAATGACTCAATAGTCAAAAAAATGCTTCATTCCCAATTGGAGGTTCCTAAATCCCCAAAACTTACCGAAGTATGTATGATACAAATTAGACATCACAAGTGAAAGTTGAGCGTTGGCTTATGTTACATTAGGCAGGGAGTGCTTACTCTTCTAAGACCCTTTTTGGAAACTATGATCAAATCTCTACAGGCTGTACCCTTTGTATAAGTGAGCGAAATGGTAGCCTTCAGCTGCTTCCATCATGTAACTATGATAGGCACACATTGTAAACTGTAATGTATAACTTTGTCAGCTTACTTTCCTACTTCACTGATTTTTAAATTGAGCTATTGACTGACCAATTCTGGATATTTTTAAAATAATTTGCTAAGTATCATGCTTGACTGTCTAGAAAAAGGTTGACGCACAATGCAGTCCTTAAGCTGTAGTTTTGCTTTCCCAAATTCCTATTTTCTTCATGTCAAAATTAATTCATGTTCATAACTACGGAATACTGTATTTAATCTCCAAAAACTTCAAATACTTGATCAAATGGCTTCACTACTCAAAATCAGATGTACTAGCACCTTAAAAAAAGTTTTTTTTTTGAGGATTGCTAGTCTGTCAAATTATTTTTCCCAAAAAATAGTCAAGGCAATTTCTTTGAATTTATTCAAGGCTGAGTTAGATTTTTGAAAGACAAGTGAGTTAAGGGCTATTCAGGCACACAGGAAAGTTGGGTTTAGAGCACAGCAAAATCATTAAATGATCTTGTTTAATGGCAGAGCAGGTACAAAAGGCCAAATGGCTCCTATGTTTTTAGGTTCCCAAGTGCGAATCCACTCTCTTTCTAAAAAATTTTTATAGTTATCCTTGATCTTATTGTTATCCTTGGAGAATATCTTGGAGCGAATTGCTTTGAGGTTGCAGCTTTTTTTTCTACTGAGTTATTTTGCATTTTTGTTAAACACAGTAGATTTAAAACTGGATGTGCATGAACAATGGATATTTCTTAATGGATAGACTAAGTGGAATCTCAAAATGTAACAAGAAGAATATGAGTTTATGCATTTTTTTAACTTCATAAAGAACATCACAAATCTAAACAAAAACAGAAGTTGCTGGAAAAGCTTAGCAGGTTTGGGAGCACCTGCGAAGAAAAATCAGTTACCATTTCGGTTCCGGTGACCCTTTCTCAGAACTCGGTTACAGCATCTGCAGTTCTTTTAGTTCTTATATAACAAATATGAATAAGGTAGACCGTAAGGCTCATCAAACCTGTTCCGCTATTCAATATGATCATCTTCTGTCTCAACTCTATTTTACTGCTGGCTATACAGACAAATGAATAAGATTAGAATAAGTTTCAGAATGGATTAGTAGCTGATTTCAGGACAAAATGGAGAGTAGGAGTAAAGATTAGTTATTCAGAGTGGCAGAAGATGGGAAGATGTGATACAAAAGGACCCTACTGTTCACAGTTTATTATTAATGATTTGAACTTTGGAATCAAATACGCAATTTCCAAACTTACAGATGACACCAAATTGGAGCACAGTGGACGAGAACAACAAATTATGGGGCAACATGAATAAATTTGGAGAGTGGGTGCATTGAAAATAAATTAGGCCATATTGGTTGTTAGAAAAGTACGGAGATTATTTATTTCTTAGAAGTTGCAGACTTTGGAGGAGTAAAGGAACAAAGTGTTCTTGAAGTAGAAATAACTAAATTAATGAAAAGTGGTGTTACAGTTGGCTAAGTAATTTTGAAAAAACACTAAAAATTACACTTTAGAGGGTTTGAATTGAAAAATAACGAAGAAATGCTAAACGTATATCGAAGCTTGGTTAGATCGTTAGATAGTAGATAAGTAAGTACTCTACTTACTGCAATGTTAGTAGAATCCTAACATTGCATTAAGAGGCCATATGGCCCGTTGTGTCTGTACCAGCCCTGTGAAGGGCATCACACCCAGACCAAGACCCCCCACCCTATCCCAGTAACGCTGCATTTACCATGGCTAATCTACCTAGCCTACATATCCCTGGATACTATGTGCAATTTCAGCTGGCCATTCCACCTAATTTGCACATCTTTGGACACTGGGAGGAAATCAGATCACCCAGAGGAAATCCATGCAGAAATGGGGAGAACGCGCAAACTCTACACACGGTCGCCCAACAGTGGAATTGAACCTAGATCCCTGGTGCTGTGAGGCTGCAGTGCTAACCACTGAGCCGCTGTGCTGCCCCGGTGGTTACAGAGAAAATGTTTGCTCATATGGACTGGAGCATAAATGCATTCAAGTAGAATTGGACAATTATCTCAGGAGAAAGATTTACAAAGCAATGTGGAAAAGGCAGTGGAACAAGGAACAGCTGAGTTCATTTTGCAGAGAGCTGCTACAGATTTAATGGGATGAATGGCCCCCTTCTTCACTGTAGGCAATCTGATTCACATATCCCTTGGTTCCTTGAGAGATCAAATATCTGCCCAAACCAGCCGTAAATATATTCAATAGTGGAAGATCCGCCATTCTCGGGTAGAGAATTCCAAAGGTTCACAACCCTGAATGAATAATTTTCTCCTCATCTTAATGCTGAGACTTCCTGCCGTAGTTTCCCAAACTGTGGAAAATATCCTCTCAGTTCCTATCCTGTCACATCCTTTCAAAATCTTGTACATTTCAGTGAGAACACTTAATTGTTGACACTTCAAATATTGGCCACTGTTTGCTTACTTATTCTTTCAATAGATACGGACTTTGCTGACTAGGGCATCGTTTATTACCCATCCATAATTCCCCTTGAAGGTGATCTTTAAGGAGCACCCACAGTGATGTTAGGAAGGAATTCCACGATTTTGACAGTGACTGTGAAGAAACAACACATGTAGTTCCAATTCAGATGTATTTGGGGGGTATTGCAGACGCTGATGTTCCTGTATATCTGCTGCTCTTGTTCTTCTAGTTGAAAGAAGCTTCAGATTTGGAAGGTGCTGTTGAACGACACTTGGTGAGTTGCTACAGTGCATCTTGAAGATAGTGCATACTGCAGTCAAATGCTTTGCAGGTGAAGGAAGTGGATGGGTTGCCAAACACGTGAACTGCTTTGTTCTGGTTGGTGTTGAGCTTCTTGAGTGTTTTCAGAGCTGCACTGATCCAGGGGAATATTCCATCATACTCTTGACTTGTGCCTCATAGATGGTGAACAGGGTTTGGGTGGCCTGGAAGAGGGAGTGTGGGAGTGTGGAGTGTGGCGTGTGGAAGACTGTTGTAGAATTCTCATACTATGAGTTGTTTTTGTAGCCACAATATTAATATGACTGATTCAGTTGATTTTCAGGATGTTGATATGGCGGAACTCAGCTATGATAATACCATTGTATTTTTTTTTGTGGTTCAGTGTTACTTGCCACTTATCCACCGAAGCCTTGGATGCAGACTGCTTCAGTTTCTGAGGAGTCATTAATATTGTGCAGTCATCAGCAGGCGACCCTATTGATGACGTAACTGAAGATGGTTGGGGGCTGTGGAGAACTTGCCATTAGGAACCCCTACTAGGATGATTGATCTCCAACAACCAGAACAGAGAAAACTCCTGAGTTGGTGAATATCTTGTTTCAGAGCTGGACTGTGAGGAAGATACAACCTATTCAACACATCAAGAGGGAATCAAATAGTTGTTAACAAGCAGAAGTCAACAATGAGTGGCCACTAGACAACAGACCAATTGTCTACTTATACCAACCAAAGCTACGACCCCTAGGGTCCAGTTTGTTTGCAACCACAGTTTACTACCCGAACAAGCAGCTACGTAAATGCAATGAGTGTCAGTTTGCTTGTTTTAAAAACATACAGTAATCCTACAGTAATCTTTGGTTTTTAAAACCTTTCTTTTCATTTCAGCCCACAGATCAAAACTTAGAAAAATAAAAATACCTGGTTCTTACACCTCTTGCTTCCTTTTTATATGTTTCAAGAAGCTATTACTGCCCATTTTCCGTGTCAAACAGAACATTGACTTCTACCATGTTATGGTTGCTGATCCCTAGGGGTCTGTTATTTGATGTCATTTATTAAACCTGCCTCATTACACATTACCAGGTCCAAACCAGCCTCTTCCCTGGTTCCACAACGTACAGTTCTGATAAATCGTTTCAATAGTTTATAAATTCTTCCTCGTTGTTACCTCTGTCAATCTGACTATTCCAATCTACATGAAGTTTAAAGTCTACATGTGACCCCTCCATTCCTAGCAACATCCTGATAAATCTTTGCTGAACCCTCTCCAGTTTAATAATATCCTTCCTAGTGTTAGTATTCTTTCCCATCATTTAATGTCAAAGTAAGTTTTGGTGGATGCTTTCAAGCTGTTTACATACAGGTTTCAAAAGAAAAAAAAAATGGTGAAATGTTACTTTGCAACAAACTGGCTAAGTGCCACGAACTGCACTGCTGCAAATTTTAAAAAGATCCAAAATAATACCAACTCTGCAGATTTGGAAAATCAATTTAATGCAGGTTTGATAATAACTCAAAACTTTTAACAAGAAATCTCGATGAGAGAATTTCTTTTGAAGTAGACATCAATGACAGGTGTTTTGCCGAAATTAAAAAAAAAGCACACACTTGATTCTGAAGTGAGGAGTTAATTAAGAAGCAATTAATGAAGGAAATTTGCGCCTGGTTAACAGCTTAGCCTGATTGACTAAGGCAGCTTCTTGTGGGGCAAAAAATCAATTCAAACAACAGGTTGTGAGAAATTAACAATTTTAGGAACTAGAGAAAGTAAAGCTAAAATATATTACTTTACATTATCAACAGAGTAGAACAAGAAGGTAACGTAAAAGGAAATGTTATGATAATGAGAAGAGAATTATTTAGTAATCAATATATAAATAATTTCAGATAGTATCCATCCCTGGAATTGTTTTAAAAAAAAACAATTAGATGCTCCATTCCAGGAACTTCAATACCTTTCTGAATGTATAAATTAGGAGGGCTAATAGCATTTCTTGTGTTTAGTAATCTTATGAGACAATTTCAGTAATCTGGATGAGCAACTTCCTCCTAGAGATGCAAGCCTTGTAAGGAAACCATACAGGATTGGTATTGCGGTTTTTAATCATTTGTGCGATGTGGATGTTGCTGGTTATGCCAGCATTTATTACCCATCTGTCATTGTCCTGGAGAGAGTGGTTTTGAGCAATCTTCTTAAACTGCTGTAGCCTTTGAGGTTTAGGATCTCCCTAGTGCTGTTAGAAAGAGAGTTTCAGGATGTTGATGCAGTGACCATAAAGGAATGACAAAAAGGTTAGAAGTTGGGATGTTTCTTGGCTTGGAGAGAAATTGCAGGAAGTGGTGTCCCTTTGTACCTGCTGTCTATGTCCTTCTAGGTGACAGAGATCATGGGTTTGGAAAGTGTTATCTGAGGAAATTTAGTAAACTGCTGCAGTGCATCTTGTAGGTAGACCTACTGCTACTGCATCATGTTGAAAGGAGTAAATTTTGAAGATGGTGGATGAGGTGCCGATCAAGGGAGCTACTCTGTCCTAGATGGTGTTAAGCTTCTTGACTGTTGTTGAAGTAAGTGGGGAGTATTCCATTACATTTGTGACTTGAGCCTTGTAGATTGTGCAGGGGCTTTAGGGAGATGGAAGGTGAATTACTAAGGTAAGCTGCCTGCTGAATGAGAACTGCAGTTATTTAATCAGGTAGATCATTAGGGAAATCGGGATAATCCAGGAAACTATAGAACGTAAGTCTTACATCGGTGATTGGGAACCTATTGGAGAGAATGCTTAGGAATAGGATTTACACGCATTTGGAAAAGCATGGCCAAGTTAGGATCAGCTAGCATGGTTTTGTGCAGGGCAGGCCATGTCTTACTAACTTGGTTGAATTTTTCAAGGAGGTGACAAAGGTGATTGAGCGTGGAGCAGTGGATGTTGTTTATATGGACTTTAGTAAGGCCTTCAACAAGGTCCTTCACTGTAGGCTCATCCAGAAGATTAAGAACAGTGGGATCCACGGTGTCTTGGCCGCTTGGATTCAGAATTGGCTTTCCCATAGAAGGCAGTGGGTAGTGGTGGAGGTTGTTTTTCAGGCTGGAAGGCCGAAAGTGACTTGGATGGAAATGTAGATGGGTGGGTTAGTAATTTTGCAAATGATACAAAGTTCAGTGGAGTCGTAGGTAGTGTCGAAGGTTGTCAAAGGATATAGTGGAATATAGATTGTTTGCAGATATGGATAGAGAAATGGAGATGGATTAATCTGTGTAAGTATGAGGTCTGCAGTTTGGAGATCAAATGTAAGGAAAAGTGTACAGTTAATGGCAGGACCCTGAACAGCATTGATGTATAGAGGGATCTTAGGGTTCAAGTCCATAGCTCCCTGAAAGTGGCCGTGCAAGTAGATAGGGTGCTAAGGAAGACATGTGGCATGCTTGCCTTTATTGATCAGGGAATTGAGTCCAAGAGTCAGTCTGTCATGTTATAGCTTTACAAGACTGGCTAGGCCACTCTTAGAGTACTGTGTTCAATTCTTGTCATCGCATGACGGGAAGGATGTGGAGGTTTTGGAGAGGGTGCAGAAGAGGTTGCTGCCATGATTAGAGGATATAAGCTATAAGGAGAGGTTAGAAAAACCCAGGTTGTTTTCTCCAGAGCGAAGGAAGCTGGGGGGGAGACTTGATAGAAGTCTATAAAATTATGAGATGAATTGATAGGGTTGATGGTGAGAATCATCTTCCCAGAATTGAAATGTCTAAAACTGGAGGGCATGCAATTAAGGTGAGGGGGCAAGTTCAAAGGAGATGTGAGAGGCAATTTTTTTTTACACAGCATCCTGGGCCGAATGGCCCGTTCCTGTGTTGTACAGTTCTTTGTTCTATTAGAATTGAATCCCTCAGGTGTAATATCTGATTCAGATCGCTACAGTTTCATTGAGTAAGAGGTTTTGAATATAAGTAATGTAATTAGCACAAAGGTTGTCAGTTTGCAGCAAGATATAATTTTTAGCCTTGCTTCTGAGAATTTAATAATGTTAGGGAGGATGTGCTGTGAAATGGGGAGGTATAAATGAGGTGAGCAGGTAGGTGATTGGTTAGCGAGTTTTAAATTTATTTCTCTCTCCATGTGGTAGCAGTTAAAACTGATACTGTTGACGTAATAAGTCTTGTATGAATTTTATAACTGGATACACCATGATATAACCCTAGATAATTACGGAGTAAACTTGAAAACTGGGGTTAAAAAAAACAGGCAGTGTAAATGATGTCTTGCAGCTGTAGCATGTGGAAGCTCATGGGTACCTTGTGATCTATGGCAATTACATCTGCATCATATTAAAGTCCCAACAGTCACCATTTTGCTCATTTGTGCAAAACATTATCATAAAATCCCTACAGTGTGGAAATAGGCCATTCGGCCCAACAAGTCACCGCCCCTCCAAAAAGATTCCGCCCAGACCTATTCCCCTACCCCTGCATTTTTCCATGTCTAACCCACCTAACCTAAACATTCCCTGGGTGCTATGGACAATTTAGCATGGCCAATTCACCTAACCTGCACATCTTTGGACTGTGGGAGGAAACCAGAGAACCCGGATGAAACACACGCAGAGAATGTGCAAACTCCATACAGACAGTTGCCCGAGAGTGGAATTGAGCGCAGGCCCTTGGCACTGTGAGGCAGTGGTACTGACCACAGAGCCACCGTGTCACCATTATACATCAGTTCACTCTTTGCAGGTCCAATCTTTGCTTACTCGTTTTCAGGAGGAAAAAAAGTTGAAGAATGCTTGGACTCTGTCAAAAAGTGGCAAACAATATCTAACAAATAGAGGGTGTCTGTGAAATACTGTGTTATATTTTCTGGATTCACAATTACATACCGTGTGTGTATTATTTTCCATATTACTTATAGGAGTGATTGAGCATGCCTGTTACATTCATGCATTCTTCTGGAGCCTTCCACTTCATTTTCTTCTCTTTTTTCTTTCTCCACATCCCTGCAAGGTTTTCTCCTTTGTGTTTACCCAACTTTGCTTTAAAGGCTACATTTGAATTATTTTCACTATTATCACTGCAGTCAAATGCATTCCTATTCCAAAAAAAGTTTCCCCCCCCGCCTTCTGTTCCTTTGGTTCTGTTGGCCATTGACGTTAAAACTTTGTTCTCTGATTAATGACCATTGTTCTGCTTGCATATAAGTTGGTAAGGGATGAATATGTTTCAGTTTCTGCTCTCTAATGACTATATTAAATTATGTATTCTGATGAATGCAGTAATTTGTAGAGGTGTTTTGTTTGCTTTGGGGACGGGGTGTCACTTTATTCTCAAGTTATCAAACCTGCTTTCAGAAGATCATTCATTGACCCCTCCATCCTTGCCATCTCCAATTTGCTTTCATCTCCAAAACTCTTGAATTGTGGTGTCATCTTCTGAACACCTAGAACCGTTTGAATGGGGCTCATAATCAAGCTTCTGACCAATCACAGAGTAAGTGGCAGGTGATGTTCTATCTGATGTTACAAAGTTAAGCTATCTCCACTTGTTCTTCTCAACCTGTTTGCAGACCTGACATAGTTGATTATTGCATTGTCCTCAAATATTGCTCTCTCTGATTTCGTCAAACTTGATGGAACTTCACTGTGCAGGATCCATGCTTATCTGTAGGTTTTGAGTTCAGAAATAGAGATGGCTTACTATAATTACTAAACGTGTTGGTGAGGTCACACTTGGAATTTTGCATTGGTTTTGGTCCCCCTACCTATGGGAAGGTATACTTCACATAAAGTGCAGTGGAGGTTCACTAGCCTGATACCAGTGATAGCCAAACTTTTGTATGAAGAGAGGATAGTTTGATGGGGCCCAAATTCACTTGAGTTTAGAAGGATTGGAGGGTATCTGATTGAAGCATATAAAACATGACTTGGCATAAAAAAGGTGCATTGATAATGATTTCACTGTTTGGGGAGTGTTAGAAAGGGGAAGTTGAGCCCCTCTGATAATTAAAATCAAAATACAAGCCCCCAGTCTGTCACAGCAAGAGTAGAGGTCCGCTTCTAATAATTAAATCCGAAACACTCAGAGAAGCTTGGCTCACCTTATTGTAATGGACAACAGGAGGTTAAAGGAAAGAAAATCCCTGATATTCACTTTTTAAGTAATACGTAACTATTTATTTATTTAACCCTGATAGTGAACAAATTAACAGAATTACTGACAAATTGACCAATTCCCCCTTAACTACTAACTATTCACTAACTGAACTAATTTCTACTGGTATGCTGTTCCAATCACCACAGGTCCCACTTACATAAACCCAAGTAATAAGAAAATAAATCAAAACTTAGTGTCTCAAAGTCTACACACCTTTCTTCTGCTGCTCTCCAGTCATAAATGCCTTTGTTCCACTGATCTGGCTGTCAAGGGTGCTTTTTCTATGAAGTCTCCTGTGAGGACTGTTAGCTAGAAGTGCCGTGATACCTTTTATGGATAGATGGTGCTTTCTTAGAGAGCTTAGCGATTTATTGCGAGAGCTAAATGCTGATTTCCCAAATGGCAGTTCGCTCTCCCTCCGACTTTCAAAAATCCTCTACTTATGTACCATGGATGATGTATAAATTTTCTTACAGTAGAATTGGTCTAAAGTTGTCAAAACCATAAATTTTAAATTCAAGATAACAAGGTGTAGCGCTTGTACGACGCGACTAATAGGGTATTGTTTGTTGTCATAGAGTAATACAGCATGGAAACAGCCCCTCCGGCCCAAACTGGTCCATGCTGACCATGGTGCCTACTCAGCTAGTTCCAGTTGCCCGCATTTGATCCATATCCCTCCAATGTCTTCCCATTCATGTACAGATCCAAATGTTTTTTAAATTTTCTTTTACAAGCTTGTAAAGCTGACGTTTCGGGTCGAGACCCTTCTTCAGAAATCAAACCCGAAACGTCAGCTTTCCTGCTGCTCTGATGCTGCTTGGCCTGCTGTGTTCATCCAGCTCTACACCTTGTTATCTCAGATTCTCAAGCATCGGCAGTTCCTACTACCTGTGTAACAGTTTTAAATTCAATTGGTTTTCACTTTCTTAAGTGTTTGGTTTAAATTAATTGACTGATTCCAGCTCGTTGCCAAAACATCAAAACAAGCCTGAGGTTTCCAATCACACAGCCAATTGATACAGGTTTCAATTTCAGAACTGGTTGTACATCTTCAGCTTTCTACGTATATTTTTTGTATAAATCTCTAAGCTTAAAAAAGCCCTTTCCCTCTTAAAGGATCCACACACGCTTCTCCCTTATCATTTCTTTTACAAACATATTCTAGCTTCCTGCCTTCCAACTCACGATCACTCTACACAACTTTGTAACAGTGAGTCTAGAATCAGCGGTTGCAGTCTCAGGATACAGGATAGACCTTTTAGTACAGAGATAAAAAAATGTCTTCACTCATAGGTTACTGATCCTGTGCTATATTGTCTAGCACAGAAGGCTGTGGATGTCAAGTTACTGAATATTCAAGAAAGAGTTCTTCTTAAATGGATATTAAAGGCATCAAGAGGTTTGGAGAGAAGGTAGGAATATGGACTTAAGATCGAGGATCAACCAAAATTGTATTGAAGGCTGGAGCAGGCTAGAAAGGCCAAATGAGCTACACCTCTTAGTTAGGTTTCTGTGTCTAGTCGTAGCCTGAGAATTGTCTGCACTTGCTTTCCTTCCTGAAACGACACGACTAACAGGGTATTGTTTGTTGTCATAGAGTAATACAGCATGGAAACGGGCCCTCCGGCCCAAACTGGTCCATGGTGCCCACTCAGCTAGTTCCAATTGCCCACATTTGATCCATATCCCTCCAAAGCCTTCCCATTCATGTACAGATCCAAATGTTTTTTTACAAAATGTTGCTATTGTAGCTGCCTCAATTTGATTGAATATTTTGAAGAGGTGACCAGGTGTGTGGATGAGGGCAATGCTTTTTGTGTCATCAATTAATGTTCCATTTTTATCAAAAAATCAACTCTAGCTCTTATTGTGAATCTGTTGTACTCTGGGCAAAAGGAAAAGCAGAATTTTTTTGAATTATTAATTGTCCCATAAAGTACTGCCAAGTAGTGTTTTCTGCAGACAAAACAGTCCTATTTCATGAAGTGAGATAATTATCTATTATAGTTTGTCATGCCATTTGTTACTTTTAAGGTGAAAAGATGTGACAGTCCAATGGTAATTTGCAAAATGTCTCTGGACAATACTAAGCAGATGTTGAGCATAAGGGTACTGGCTTCGTTGTGCCAGATCCCATGTAGGACTGTGATTGCAAAATGATTCATGCTGTGGATGCACAGATGCCCTCTCTAATGAAGAGACCAAGGCTACATTTTGGTTTTATAATTACTATTTATGTCATTAGGTGCCATACGTTTTCAAATCTATGTAAAACGTGATTTATAAGTTCACGTTTATTTTCCTTTTGTTGCATAGGCTTTGTTTTCACTAACTGATTTTTCTTCTCCTTCTCCCCCACATTAGTGCCAAACATCATGCAGTGGCTACGTGATAGACTAGGATTTATGACTGATCTATTTCAACACAACATCCTACAAGTTTATTTAAAGTGAAAACAATCATGACAGTACATTCAACATTAAAATGGCGTCATGAATTTGTACACATTTTGCTGAGCAACATGTTCCCTTTTTAACTTACTGACCTTGATTGGAAACATTGGCAATTAACTATTGACACTGAAACCATCACAACACATTGCATATGTTCTGAAGGTAGAGGGTGAACAGCCAGCACTCATAGTACATGTCACCAGTGTGGGGAGAAAAAGAAATGACGTCCTGCAGCAGGCATTCAGGGAGTTAGGTAGTAGATTAAAGAGGGAACTATTAAAGTTGCAGTCTCCAGATTATTTGCAGTGCCACGCACTACTGAGTATAAGAGTAGGAAGATAGAATAGTGGATGTAGGTACAATTACAACATTTAAATGACAGTTGATAAGTACATGAATAAGAAAGGTTTGGAGGGATATGGGCCAGGAGCAGGCAAGTGGAATTAGTTTAGTTTGGGATTGTGGTCCGCATGGACTGATTGGACTGAAGGGTCTGTTTTACTGCTGTATGACTCTGTGACTCTATCAAATGAACGTGTGCCTAACGGAATAGTGTAGAATCCCTACAGTGTGGAAGCAGGCCATTCAGCCCATTCTGTCCTCACCGACCATCTCAAGAGCATCCCACTCAGACTCAACTCCCCGCCCTATCCCTGTAACTTTTTCCCATGGCTTATCCACCTAGCCTGCACATCCCTAGACACTACAGAAATTTAGCGTGGCCAGTCCTCCTTACCTGCACATCTTTGGACTATGGGAGGAAACTGGAGCACCTGAGGGAAACCCGCGCAGGCACGGGGAGAATGTGCAAACTCCCTGCAGACCGTCGCCTGACGCAAGAATCATCCTAGGCCCTTGGTGCTGTGAGGCAGCAGTGCTAACAACTGAGCCACTGTGCCCTGTAAAAAGGAGGGCTTTAGATTTTTGGATCATTGGGACAGCTTCTGGGGTAGCTGGTACATGTACAAGCCGAATGGGTTGCACCTGAACCAGAGTGGGTCCAATATCCTTGGGGAAGTTTTAAACTGACTTGGCAGGGGGATGGGACATGGAGCAGATGTAAAGTCAGGAGCAAAGCCGAATTAGATGTAGCATGAATGCCAGCACATTCCAGTAGGTAGAGAAGACTTGGGCAGAATGAGCCACATGGGCGATCTGGAAAGCTAAATTGGATCAGTGTTAATGTAAGGAGCTGGATTGGTAAGGCAGATGAACTTAGAGCATTGATCAGTGCATGGAAGATGACATTGTCGCATCGCTGAGACATGATTGAAGGAAGGATAGGTCTGGCAGTTCAACATCGCTGGGCAAAGAAGTTTCAGATGGAGTGGCGGGGGTGGGGGGGGAAGTAAGAGAGGTGGAGGCATTTCATTGTTGATGAAGAAAGCCATCACTGCAGTAATGAGAGGGGATTTCTTGGAAAGGTCTTTAAGTGAGACCATCTCTGTAGAGCTTAGAAATATAAGAAAAGGATAGTTACTTTGCTGGGATCATACAACAGGTTTCCAAACAGTGAGCAGGAGATAGAGAAGCAGATTTGTAAGTAAGTCAAAGAAAGGTGCAAGGGAAATAGGGTTATAATAGTCAGGAATTTCAAGTTTTCTAACAATAACTAGGAACACATTATTGTGAAAGGATCAGACAATGGAATTTTTAAAGTGCATCCAGGAAAGCTTTTCATGCCGGTAATTGAATAGTCCAACGAGAAATGGGGCAGTGGTAGAACTAAACCTAGGAATGAAGCCGGTCAGGTGGTTAAAGTTTGAGTGGATGAGCATTCTGGGGATAGTGACCATAACTTTCATAAGTTTCAAAGTCATTATGGGAAGGAATAACGATAATGCAAAAGTTAACTGGAAAGTGGAGGGAATCTGATTTGTGTATCATTAGACAAGGTCCACTGAACGTAGACTGGGAGCAGCTACTTGCAGGTATGCCTGTATTTGGAAAGTGGGAGATTTTTTTAAAAATAGCATTGTGAGAATTCATAGCTAGTGTGTTCCTCTAAAAGTGAAAGACAAGGGCAGCAGGTCCAGGAAGACTGGATGTCGGGTGTTTGGTAAAAGAAAGGAATGAAGCATATGTCAGGTATAGTGCATTAAAAACAGGGAAGATCTTTCAAAAGTATAGAGAGTGTAGGAGGTTGCTTAAAAAGAAAATTAGGAGGTCAAAGAAGTGCTAAGAAATATTTTTGACAGAGGGGATTAAGAAAAAACCCCGAGGCTTTTTATAAGTATACTATTACTAGGGAAAAGGTGGGACTTACTTGAGACTAAAGGGGCAACCTCTGCATGTAGCCAGTGAATGTGGGTGAGGTCTTAAGTGCATATTTCTCATCTATATTCACAGAGGAGAAAGACATTGTAGCCAGGGATTTCTATTGGGATGGTGAGATTGAGAACATTTTATAATTAATAACGAGGAGATAGGAGATGTTTTAATGGCCGTACAGGTGCATAAATCTCCAGGGCCTGATTAGACATAACATAGGCTTCTACTGGAAACAAGGGAGGAGATTGCTGGGACCCTGGCAATGATATTTAATACTTTGCTGGCCATAGATGAAATGCTAGATGACTGGAGGAAAGTTAATGTGGTTCCTTTGTTGAAGGAGGCAGCAGTGATAGAACATAGAATGGGCTTCTTTGGCCCACGATGTTGTGCCGAACATGATGCCAAATGAAACTGATCTCTTCTGCCGGCCCTTGGTCCTTATCCCTCCATTCCTTGCATATCTATGTGCTTATCTAAAAGTCCCTTAAATACTCCGATCGTATCTGCCTCCACCAGTACCTCTGGCAGTGTGTTCCAGAGGAAGAGTCCCTTCCTCATGACAGGCGTGTCGAAGACCAGAAGACATGAGCTTAAGGTGAGCAGCAAGTAATGTAGCGGAGATCTGAGAAAGAATTTTTTCACCGAGAGGGTGGTAGAAATACAGAATGTGCTGCCTGAGAGGGTGATGGAGGCAGTTACTCTGGCAACATTTAAGAAACATCTGGATGAATACTTAAGATGCCAGGGCATAGTAGGCTATGGACCAAGTACAGATAAATGGGATTAATCTAATTTGGTGTTTGTTGGTTGGCATTAACATGGTGGGTTGAAGGGCTTGTTTCTATGTTGTATGATTCTATGACAGAATTGCTCAGTATTTTTGTTGTTGTGTTCTGAGCATCACAGACAAGGCTAGCATTCACTGTCCATTCCTAGTTGCTGTTGAGAGAGTGGTGGTGAGCCAACTTCCTGGACTGCTGCAAGTCCTTGAGGAATAGATACTCCCACAGTGCTTTTAGGGAGGAATATTTGTACACAGTTTGACTTGAATTCTTAGATTTTATGTGCCTTTGGACATCTTGATGTTGTACTGCCTAAATGCAATTTCATTATAATACATAATTAAAATGTTGCAAACATTTCTGTAGATCTGGCAGATTTCTTAAGGATAAATTAACATTGCAAAAAGCCCTGAGCAGTGCAAATAACATATAATTGTCAAGTTATTCAGTTACAAAGATAATGGGTTATAAAAAATAGTTTTTGAATTTGCCATTCTTGTGTTACGTGAGATCTTAAGATAAATACAAACTATGAACATTGTTTAGATTAAAATGTCTGTATACTCTATGTGAACGTGCTGAAATAAATGTCTTGTATTTTGTAGTGAAGCAGGTGATGATTTGGAGTTGTAGTTTAGCCATTGGATAGGAGAGTCTAACTTGCACTATGCTAGTTCTTGAAGCACTTCAGAATTATTCGGTAGTGTTCTTTAATTGCAGCATTTCTGAATTTGGAGTGATTTTTCACTAATTTAAAATTCTTCTCGTCAGGATGCTACCTTACAGTATTGTATATTTGCAGCATTCCTTGACTCCAGCCATTTCTTGATATCAACACAGAATAAAATGAATTGGCTAAAGACTGGCATCTGTACCGCGGAGGACCTCTGGAGGCAGCACAGTTAGATGTAATATTGTATATTACAGTATATTTAGGTAGTTATGTATTAGATTCTTGGGAAACTCAACTAGTAATTATGAATTTTATTTAAACTATCAGGGAAGAATGCCGCCAGTAAGCTGACTAAATTTTTGTTGAGTTACATTGTTGAGGTTAAAGTTTTAAACAGGCAGAAAGGAAATGCAGCATTTGCTGGTTAACCCAAGAACATGAAGAAAACCTACAATATATGTGAGGCTGAGTTAAGCTTTTGATTGCTGGTGATTTTCTAAGGCGATGATGGTTCTGTTGAAGGATAGAGGAAGTCACCTGAGCTTTTCCTTACTGGAGATGACATTATGTTTTTGTAGATCTGTGTAATGACAGGAGCAACGCCAGGTATACCTAAAAATAAGGTGTCACGCTGGGAAAGCCACAAAACAGGACTGCTTGCATGCCACATTGCATTAGTAGCAAGTGATAAACAGGGTTTAGCAATCATCAGCTAAAGGATCATATTTAAGCTTTGCAGTACTGTCTTATCTAGTTATGAATAATGGTGGACCATGAAATAACAGTCACTGGAGGAACAGACTTCACAAGATCCCTTTCTTCAATAATGGCAGAGCCCAGCATATCAAAGCAAAAAATAAGTTTGAAGCATTTGCAACATTCTTCAGCTAGAACTATTGAATGGGCGATCTATCTGTGCTGCCTCCAGAGGTCCTCCGCAGTACAGATGCCAGTCTTTAGCCAATTCATTTTATTCTGTGTTGATATCAAAAAATGGCTGGAGTCAAGGAATGCTGCAAAACTATGGGCCCTGATTACATTTCGGCAATAGCTCTGGAGACATGTGTTCTAGAACTTGCTGCACCCCTACCAAACTGTTCCAATTCGGCTAAAACACTGGCATCTATCCAACAATGTGGTAAATTGCTCAAATATGCCATGTTCACAAGAGAATAAACAAATCCAACCCAGCAAATTAGTGCCTCATCCATTTTGGTCTCCATCGTCAACAATGTCACAGAAGATGTCATCAGCAGTGCTATTAATCTGTACTTGCAAAGCAAAAATCTGCTCAGTTACTCTCTATTTGAGTCACTGGTTCATGACCTCATATTTCAGCCTTCTTCAAACATGGAGAAAAGAGCTGAATTCCAGAGGTGAAGTCAACGTGAATGCCCTTGACATTGTGGCCACATTTGATTGAGTTTAGCATCAAAAAGCCTTAGCAAAATTACGGTCAATGTAAATAGGGTGGGTAACTTGCCGCTCGTTGGAGCCATACCTCGCACAAAAGAAGACCGTTTTAGTTGTTGGAGATCAATCATCTCAACACCAGAATGTTTCTGGAGGAGCTCCTCAGGGTAAGTGTCCACCACCCAGCCATCTTTACCTGCTTTATCAGTGATCTTCTCTCCATAAGGTCAGAAATGGGAGTGTTTACTGATGATTGCAGAATGTTCTGCAACATTCACAACTCCGCAGCACTGAAGCAGTCCGTTAAAATGCAGCAAGTCCTGATCGATAGCTAGGTATGGGCTGACAAGTGGCAAGTAACATTTGTACCACATAAGTGCAAACCACTTAAGACAATGACCATTTCCAATGAAAGAGAATAATTCAGTGGCATCCCCGTTGCTGAATTCCCCCACCAATTTTAAGACACCATCCTGACTTGGAAACATTTTGCTCTTCCTTCACTGTTGCCGGCTCAGAATCCTAGAACTGTATTCCGAAAAGCACTGTGGATCTACCTAAACCACATGAACTGCAGAGATTTAGAAGGTAGCTCTTCACCCCCTCAAGCACAACTAATGATGGGCAAATCCTGGCCCAGTCAGTGACACCCACAACCGTAAATCAAATTTTAAGAAATGGTTACAAAAACAAAGTTGCTGAAAAAGCTCAGCAGGTGTGGCAGCGTCTGTGAAGGAGAAAACAGAGTTAACGTTTCAGGTCCGGTGACCTGAGTTCTGAGGAAGGGTCACCAGACCCAAAACGTTAAACTCTGTTTTCTCCTTCGCAGATGCTGCCACACCTGCTGAGCTTTTCTAGCAACTTTGTTTTTGTTCCTGATTTACAGCATCTGCAGTTTCGGTTTTTATTTTAAGAAAAATGGTTGCTTGATTATTCGAACAGCTGTGTATGGTGCTAAAGATCGTAGGCTAGTCGGAGAATGGTCTAGATTTTGACCAGAATATTGATTTCCTGCCTCGTGAAGTCTCATGCTATTAGCTTAAACATGGGCAAAGAATTGTCATGCTGATTACCTCCTACCACCTTCTGGTAGTGTGGTGACTGTGCTCAATATTCCAAGTGTGGCCTAACTAAAGTTCTATAAAGCTGCAGCATAACGGGTCTATTCTTCTACTCAGTGCCCCTTCCAGTGAAGGCAAGCATGCTGTAGGCCTTTTTTATTATCTTGTTTACCTGCGTTGCCACCTTCAGTGATCTGTGGACCTGCACTCCTAGATCCCTCTGCATATCAATACTGCTAAGGGTTCTGCCCTTCATTGTGTAACTTCCACCTGTACCTGACCTTTGAAAATGCATCATCTCAGATTTGTCTGCATTAAACTCCATTTGCCATTTTTCTGCCCATTCATCCAAATGATAGATATCTTGCTGTATCCTCTGACAATCCTCCTCACTATCCGCAACTCCACCAATCTTTATATGGTCCACACACTTACTAATTAAGACTAGTTATGTTTTCCTCCAAATCATTTATGTAGACCACGAACAGCAGAGATCCCAGCACTGATCCCTGTGGCATATCACTAGTCACAACCCTCTATTCCGAAAAGCATCCTTCCACCGCTACCGTCTGTCTCCTATGACTAAGCCAATTTTGTATCCATCTTGCCAGCTCACCCGATACCATGTGACTTCACTTTTTGTAGCAATTTGCCATGGTGGACCTTGTTAAAGGTTTTACTGAAGTCCATGTAGACAACATCAACCACTTTTCCCTCAGCAATCATCTTCGTCACCTCCTCAAAAAACTCGATCGAGTTAGTAAGGCATGACCTCCCCCACACAAAACCACGCTGTCTATTGCTAATAAGTTCATTTGCTTCTAAATGTGCATAGATCTTGTTCCTGAGAATCTTTTCCAATAATCTCCCTATTACCGATGTGAGACTGACAGGCCTGTTATTTCCAGGATTATCCCTATTAGCCTTCTTAAACAATGGGACAACATTGGCTTTTCACCAGTCCCCTGGGACCTCACCTGTGGCCAAAGAAGATACAAAGATGTGTCTCAATGCTCCAGCAATTTGTTTTTTTGTCTCCCTCAATATTCTGTGATAGATGTCATCAGGATCTTGGGATTTATTAACTTTAATATTTACAAGACACACCACCCCTCTTTTTCTAGCAACTTGGCTTAGAAATTCAACAGTCCCTTCCCTGAGATCATCCTCCACAAATTCTTTCTGTTTGGTGAATACTGACACAAATATTCATTTAGACGTTCACCTACCTCTTCTGGCTTCACACATAGTTTCCTTCCTTTGTCCCTGAGTAGGCCAACAGTTCCCCTGACTACCCTGCTGCTTTTTATGTTTGTATAAAAAGTCTTGGGATTCTCCTTTAATCCTGTTTGCTAACAACTCCTCATGATCCCTTTTCGCCCTTCTAATTCCTTGTTTAAATTCTTTCTTTCTTATATACTTCAAGGGCTTTCTCAGTTCCCATTTTCCTAGACTAATGTATGCTTCCTTTTCCTTCTTAACCAAGGTCATAATATCCCTGGTCATCCAAGGTTCACGTAACTTTCCTTCATTCTCGCAGGAACGTGCCACTCCTGAACGCTTATCAACTGCCATTTGAAGTACTCTCACATGTCCAATGTGAAGTTCCCGTCAAACATCTACCATCATCAACATTCTCCTGTTCCTGCCTAGTTTTGTTATAGTTCCCCTTCTCGCAATTTAACACCTTCACCCAAGGACTGCTGTTATCCCTATCCATTAATGTCTTAAAACTCATGGTATTATGGTCACTACTCCCAAAATGCTCCCCTACTAAAACTTCACTCACCTGGCCAGGTACATTTCCCAAAATCAGGCCCATTGTAACCCCCGGTTATAACTGGAAGTCCTACTACATCCAGTTCAAATTAGGTATGGAGTGCTGAATGGATGATTCATCTTGGGCTCCATCTGACGTTCTCAAAGTTACTGATGTCAGACTTCACTGATTGTATTCACTCCATGTGATCTCAAGAAATAGCTTTTCTGTAGCTAATGCCTGAGCTGCGTGCTCTGATACGCAAATATTTAATACCATTGTCAGGTTGTTATCAGATTAAATTTCTGATGGAGCTAAAACACTGATATCTACCTGGCAATTTTAAACTTGCCCAGGTATGTACATCCTGTCCATAACAAGCAGGAAAACGTTCCAGCAATCTACTGCCCCATCAGTTTTCTCTCAGTCATCAAAATGATTGAAGATGTTGTCAACATTATTATAAAATGGAACTTACACAGCAATAACCTGCTCACTGATGCTCATTTTGGGTTCCACTGGGGCTGCTCAGCTACTGACCTCATTAAAGCCTTAGCCTAAACATGATCATGGATTCCAGATGTAATATTTGAGTGGCTGCCTTGTAGCTGAGTTCTACAGAAACTACATGCTTCAATTCACACCCCTGTAATATAATGCAATAGATTTCACTGAAATAAAGTGTAGAAAGACTAGTCAGTGATTTCCTCTTTGTTCTCAATTCAATGAATGACACCCGGGTACATTCAAACAGCTTTTGTAATCACTTGTAATTGCAAGTTACTGTACAGTGATTACCAAACCATTAAAAAAAAATTATTTCTTCCAAGACAAAACCCTTTCAGTTTTCAGAAGTAAAACTTTTGACATAAATTTAAATGCCAAAGATTTTTCTCTGTAATTAGTTCCTGTAATTTCTTTGTACCAGTAAGTTATCATAATTTTTATAAAATACCATTTACAGTGTAAATCATTGAATTCATGAAGTTAAAACAGATCAAAATAACTTTCAGTTCAGTAATCCATACCATTGAGCTAGTTCCATTGTAGAATTGCAATTTCCCATTAAGTACTAAGGTTACAAAAACGTCAGTGCAGTAGCTGCCATTGAAATAAATATGTATCAGAAAAGTCCATAATATAATATGTATAAGACAGATATGCTGTGAAATCTTAAAAATATCTTCATATTGCAGTGCATTCGTTCCTTTGAACATTCCAGCGAATCAGAACTCCACAGAATGGGAAAAAGTGAAATTTTTATTTGAGGAACTGGGAAGCAGCCGTAAGTATTATAATGATTTTTATATTGCTACATAAGTAATACTATTAGTAAGAAATCAGAGGAAATTGGGAGGTTATCATTGATATATTGTTAGGTTTCACTAACCACAAGCAAGTCTTAACTACATCCAGACTGTATTAATATATTGTAATAGAAAAACAACACAGCAGATTGTAGTTGATTATGAACATTTAACTTGTACCTTCTTACTGTTGTGGAAATAACGGGGTCACAGTATCACTTAATCACTAATTTGCCTTAAAATACCCAATTTGAAGCAGGATCTGTAACCAGTTTGAGAGGTTTAGCATACTCCTATGTGTTCTCATTGATGAACTGAAGATCTGAAGTCTGGTGTGTATTTTATATGTACATATATCTTTTTTGTAGCTTCTCTCTATGAAACTGTGGCAAAGGGGAATGAAAAGGATTTATTCTTTGAAGCTATCACTGAATTTCACCCTTGGTGTGCCTGCAAACTCCAAATTGCTTCGGCAATATTTTCCCTTGACTCAATTTAACTGATAGTGAGCTATTTTTCTTCCTTTGCCAATGATTGCCATGATCACTTTCAGAATGAAGTAAACAGCTAATCAATGCCACTAATAAAACACGCAAAAGCGCTCGTAGGTAGTCTGGCGCAGGCTTTACAATTCCACATGGTGTTATATCTTGATTCTGGTGGTTTGTGATTATAAAGACCTGTTAAAAGGAATAACTAGGCATATGAACCCAAAATATACCTATCTGGCAATACAACAAAAGAAGACAACCCTGACTTTGCTGTGTTAGTGGCAAAGTAGCAAAGTCTGTGCTAAGACATTAAAAATTGCAGTATAGATTCTGCACGTTTCCAGTGGATTAATTTGGTGTCTGCTGCACAGATCCATCCTTGGCTTGATGCAAATTGATTTCACTTTTTTTGTAACGTTCACTTATCAAGCAAAAGATGATAAATGCATGGAAGCAATAGCTTTGTCAGGTGATTGGTAAAGCACTTGTTGCCATAGTGCTAGATTTTGGTAGCCAAGAAACAATTTTCTACATGTGCATTTAAATGTGATACACTACCAGAATGATGTGGAGGCTTTTGCAAAGATACAGAAAAGGATTAACTGGATGTTTCCTGGTTTAGAGGATATTAGCTGTGAGGAGAGATTGCACAAACTTCGTTTGATTTTTACTTGATTGCTGGAGGCTAAGAGGCGATTGATAGAAGTTTACAAAATTATGAGCGACATGAATAAATGGGATAATCAAGAGTTTTTTCCCCTGGGTAGAAATGTCAATTATAGAATCCCCACAGTGTGAAAATGGGCCATTCAGCCCAACAAGTCTATACCAACCCTCCAAAGACGATCCCACCTAGACCCATCCCCCTACTCTTTACATGTAACCCTGCATTTCCTATGGCTGATACAGCTAATCTGCACATCCCTGAACACTACAGGCAATTTAGCATGGCCAGTCCACCTACCCTGCACATCTTTGGACTGTGGGATGAAACCGGAGCACCTAGCAGAAACCCACACAGACACTGGGAGAATGTGCAAACTCCCTGCAGACAGTCGACCGAGGCTGGACTAGAACCCAGGTCCCTGACACTCTGAGGCAGCAGGTCTAAACCCCTGAGCCCTCCTGAATTACTAGGGGACATAAATTTCAAGTAAAAAGGCAAAAGTTTAAAAGAGATATGAGAGGGAAGATTTTACACAGAGGGTGGTAAGTGCCTGGAATACGCTGCCAGAGGAGATGTTAGAAGCAGATTCAGAAACAACATTTCAGACACAACTTGGCATATACATGAATAGGCAGGGAATAGATGGATACAGGACTATGTAGAGGCAACAGATGTTTAGTTTAGAAAGGTGTCATATGTTGATGCAGGCTTGGTGGGCCTTTTCCTTTGCTATACTGGTTTTTCATTTCTTGTTTTTTTTGGAAGGTGAATGTCTGGATTCCCATACAAATTACATAGCTGTTGGAAAACAGTCCGGTGCAACTTTTGTTCAAGTTATTCATTGAATTCCCTTGATTTAAATTTATTAATTTATTTTATTTCTCTTATTTTTCTAATCTATATCCGGAGACCTAGATAATATTCTGGGGACCAGGGTTCGAATCCCACCACAGCAGATGGTGGAAATTGAATTCAATAAATACCTGGAATTAAGAGTCTAACAATGACCATGAATCCATTGTCAATTGTTGGAAAAACCCATCTGGTTCACTAATGCCCTTTAGGAAGGGAAATTGCCATCCTTACCTGGTCTGGCCTCCATGTGACTCCAAATCCACAGCAATGTGGTTGACTCTTAACTGCCCTCTAGGCAGTTAGGGATGGGCAATAAATGCTGCCTAGCCAGTAATGTCCTCCTTCCAATCAAGGAAAAGAGAAAATAAAATCTGTTACATGCCTCTGAAGCAGGTGAGACTTGAACTCAGGCCTTTTGATCCAGGGGTAGGGACTCCGTCACTGTGCCACAAGAGAGCCAAAAGTGCTACTACACACCTGTGGTGTAGTTGGGACTTGAACCACAGTCTCCTACCATGTGCCACATGAGGGCCCCTCCCATTTCCTTGATTTAAATTTTTATTAGCTTATTTTTCCAATCAACCTTTAAGAAATGTTACACGCCTCTGGAGCAGATGGGACTTTAACCTAGGTCTCTTGGGGTAGAGAGAGTACTATTACACCACAACAGGGCCCTTCAATTTCCTTGATTTATCATCAGCAATTTGATTCAAGACTCCTGCCAAAGGTGTACAGAATGATCAGCGGTATAGATAGAGTAGACAGCCAGAGACTTTTTCCTAGGGTGGAGGTAGCTTTTACGAGGGGACATAGTTTTAAAATGAAAGGAGGTAGATATCGGGGAGAAGTCAGAGGTAGGTTCTTTACTCAGAGAGTGGCCGGGGCGTGGAATGCACTGCCGGAGAGGGTAGTGGAGTCGGCCTCATTAGGGGCATTTAAGCGGCTATTAGATAGGCCTATGGATGATAGTATAAGGTAGCAGTGGAGGTTAGATAGACCTTAGGTTTAGCGTAAAAGTTCAGCACGACATCGTGGGCCGAAGGGCCTGTACTGTGCTGTACTGTTCTATGTTCTATATTCTATAAATGTCTCTAGATAGGTATCATTTCCAACAAGTTGGCTAGTTCTTGCATACCTGTGATTTTCTTCTTTCAATATTGTTTGTATGTGCCATTGCAATAATGTTATCTAGTTGCATAACATCATGTATATGACCAATTGGTGTACAAAGATTTATAGAGTACCCGAAGCAGCCTTCAATTCTGAGTAATTAATTTTCAGTTCTTTCTGCTTGTGCTTTCCCCAATGTGTGTGTACCATTAATTGCACCCCATGCTGTGCAGGAAACAACATTTTTGTGTCCCCCTCATCACTATTATGAGCTGCAGTTTGATATTGTCAAGCTTAATAAGTTAGCCCAAGTTAGATCATTGAGAGCTGGAGGGGAAAGAATTTTTTTTATCAAAATACCCTTTGAAAAAGGAAGCCTATGTTTTTGATTCCTTAACAGTATCTTGTAATGCAATGGCCCATTTTTTAACACCAGGAAGGCTGGTATTAATTTGCCAATGAAAAGAGATAACACATTCTATTGATGATGAACTTAAGGCCAACAAACCTTTGCAAACAAAGCACATTTCCTTAGATTTTGTTTCAGTGAGACTGATTAATGTATATTGTGGAGGAGTGCAGTATAAATTATAGAAAAATACCAGAAAAAAAATCACTAGGCAAGTAGCACAAGAATCCTGTGGCCTTTCATCTGAAAAAACAGGTGTACCACTTTGGAACCACCAAATTCCTGGCGCGACAGTTGGCTCTGCTGCACAGGGTAGGAACAAAAAAAGTGGAAATCCAATAGTCTTAGGGGATTCAATTGTAAGGGGAATAGATAGAGATGTTTCACTGCCTTCCTAGTGCTAGGGTCAAGGGTGCTGCAAGACTTTGAAGAAGGATGGTGAACAGCCAGTTGTTGTGGTATACATTGGTACCAACAACATAGGTTAGAAACAAGGGTCAGGTCCTAAAGGCAGAATGTAGGGAGTTAGGAAACAAGCTGAAAAGTAGGACTGAAAGGTCGTGATCTCAGAAATACTGCCAGTATCACATGCTAGTCAGCAGAAATAGCAGGATACAATGGATGAAAATGTGACTAAAGAGAAAGGAGGGTTTCAGATTATTGGGGCATTGTGACTAGTTCTGGGAGAGGTGGGACCAGTACAATCTGGACGGTTACACTTTGGCAAGGCTGAGACTGATGTGGGGGAGGGTTTGAACTAAATTGACAGAGGGATTGAAACCTATGTAAGGAGCTTGAGGAAGGGGAATCGAGGACAAGAACAAAAGACAGAAAGGGGAATAAGAGAAGTGATAAGAAGAGGAATCAAAGGCCAGAATCAAACAAGACCACACTAAAAAATATATAATGGGAATGATACAAACAACATTAAAAAGACAAGCCTTGAGGCTTTGTGCTTCAATGCACAGAGCATTCAAAATAAAGTGGATGAATTAACCACGCAAGTCGATGTAAACAGGTATGATATAGCTGGTATTATGGACACATGGCTGGAGGGTAACCAAGGAGGAGAACTGAACATCTAGAAAGTATTCAGTATTTAGGAAGGACAGACAAAAAGGAAAAGGTGGTGGAGTTAATGAGGTTATAAACACAATATTGCGGAAAGATATTAGCTCAGGCAATATTGAATCTGTGTGGGTAGAATGAAGAAAAACATTACGAGTAGAATATAGGACACCAAACTGTAGTCTTGATGTTAGGAATGGCATTAAACAGGAAATCGGAGATGCAAGTGGGAAAGGAACATCTGTAATCATGTGCAACTTTAATCTGAATATGGATTGAGAACATCAAATTAATCACAATACCATAGAGGAAGATGGTTTTTTGGACCAATATATTGAGCAACCAGCTGGAGAGCAAGCCATCTTAGACTGGATATTATGCAATAAGAAAGGAATTATTAGTAATACAGTATGAGAGACCCCTTGGGGATAAGCGACTGTATAATATAGAATTCTTCATTAAGTTGGAAATTGAGGCAGTTGATTCTGCGACTAGGGTCCAGAATTTTCGTGAGGGAAACTACAAAGATATGAGTCATGAGTTGGCCATGATGGATTGGGAAATCTTACTGAAAAGATTTACAGTGGTAATGGCAAACATTCAAAGAACAAATGGGCATACTACAAAAGTTGTTTATTCATGTGTGATGCAAGACTGCAAAAAGAACAGTGGCCAAACCAGAGCTAATGAGGGAAGTTAGAGATCGTATTAGGTGCAATTAAAGAGGCATACAAGTTGCAAGAAGAAACAATAGACTTGAGGATTGGGAACAGTTGAGAAGTCAACAAAGAAGGACCAAGGGGTTGATTAAGAAGGGGAAAATAGAGTATGAGAGTAAACTTGCAGAAAACATAAGAATGTATTGCATAAATTTCTATAGGTTTGTAAAGAGAAATAAGGGGATTTTATGGATAACAAGGTGTAGAACTGGATGAACACAGCAGGCCAAGCAGCATCAGAGGAGCAGGAAGGCTGATGTTTCGGGCCAAGACCCTTCTTCAGAAATGGGGGAGGGGCAGAGGGTTCTGAAATAAATAGGGAGAGAGGGAGAGGCAGATAGAGGAGAAGATAGGTGGAGAGGAGACAGACAGGTCAAAGAGGTGGGGATGGAGCCAGTAGAGGTGAGTGTAGGTGGGGAGGTAGGGAGGAGATAGGTCAGTCCAGGGAGAACGGACAGGTCAGGGGCAGGATGGGGTTAGTAGGTAGGAGATGGGTGTGGGGCTTGGGGTGGGAGGAAGGGATAGGTGGGAGGAAGGACAGGTCAGGGAGGCAGGGACGAGCTGGGCTGGTTTTGGGATGTGGTAGGGGGAGGGGAGATTTTGAAGCTTGTGAAGTCCACATTGATACCATTGGGCTGCAGGGTTCCCAAGCGGAATATGAGTTGCTGTTCCTGCAACCTTCGGGTAGCATCATTGTGGCGCTGCAGGAGGCCTAGGATGGACATGTCGTCTGAGGAATGGGAGAGGGAGTTGAAATGGTTCGCGACTGGGAGGTGCAGTTGTTTAGTGCGAACCGAGCATAGGTGTTCTGCAAAGCGGTCCCCAAGCCTCCACTTGGTTTCCCCGATGTAGAGGAGGCCACAACTGGAACAGCGGATGCAGTATACCACATTAGCAGATGTGCAAGTGAACATCTGCTTGATGTGGGAAGTCTTCTTGGGGCCTGGGATGGGGGTGAGGGGGGAGGTGTAGGGGCAGGTGTAGCACTTCCTGCGGTTGCAGGGAAAAGTGCCGGGTGTGGTGGGGCTGGAGGGGAGTGTGGAGTGGACAAGGGAGTCCCGGAGAGAGTGGTCCCTCCGGAAAGCAGATAAGGCTGGGGAGGGAAAAATGCCTTTGGTTGTGGGGTCAGATTGCAGATGGCGGAAACGTCGGAGGATGATGCGTTGGATCCGGAGGTTGGTGGGGTGGTACGTGAGGACAAGGGGGATTTTTTTTTGGTTGTTATTACGGGGAGCGGGTGTGAGGGATGAGTTGCGGGAAATGCAGGAGACACGGTCGAGGGCATTCTCGACCGCTGAAGGGGGGAAGTTACGGTCCTTGATGAATGAGGATATCTGAGATGTACGGGAGTGGAATGCCTCATCCTGGGAGCAGATCCGGCGGAGGCGAAGGGATTGGGAATAGGGGGTGGTATTTTTGCAGGAAGGTGGGTGGGAGGAGGTGTATTCTAGGTAGCTATGCAAGTCGATGGGCTTGAAATGGATATTGGTTTCTAGGTGGTTGCCAGAGGTGGAGAAAGAGAGGTCCAGGAAGGAGAGAGAGGTATTGGAGATGGTCCAGGTGAACTTCAGGTTGGGGTGAAAGGTGTTGGTGAAGTGGACGAACTGTTCGAGCTCCTCGTGGGAGCACAAGGCAGCGCCGATACAGTCATCAATGTAACGGAGGAAGAGGTGGGATTTAGGACCAGTGTAGGTACGGAAGACGGATTGTTCCAAAGAGGCAGGCATAGCTTGGGCCCATGCGGGTACCCGTGGCCACCTCCTTTGTCTGTAGGAAGTGGGAGAACTTGAACGAGAAGTTGTTGAGGGTGAGGACGAGTTCGGCTAAGCGGATGAGCATGTCAGTGGAGGGGGACTGGTCGGGCCTGCGGGACAGGAAGAAGCGGAGGGCCTTTAGGCCATCTGTATGGGGAATGTAGGTTTATAGGGACTGGATGTCCATTGTGAAGATGAGGTGTTGGGGACCGGGGAATTGGAAGTTCTGGAGGAGGTGGAGTGCGTGGGTGGTGTCACGGACGTAGGTAGGGAGTTCCTGGACCAAGGGGGAGAAAATGGAGTTGAGATAGGTGGAGATAAGTTCAGTGGGGCAGGAGCAGGCAGAGACAATGGGTCGACCAGGGAAACAACAAAATGTCAGATGAACTAAATTCGTACTTGGCTTTTGTCTTCACAAAGGAGGGCACAGAAAATGTACCAGAAATGATGGGGAATATAGGGTTTAATGAAAGAAAGGAACTTAAGCCAACCTATATTAGTAGAGAAATGGTGTTGGGGAAATTGATGGGATTGAAGGATTGACAAGTCCCCAGTGCCTGATAAACTACATCCCAGAGTTCTTAAGGAAATGGCCCTAAAAGTAGTGGATGTAATGATGTTCATCTTCCAAGATTCTTTAGACTCTGAAACTATGGATTAGAGGGTATCTCCTGTAAACCCACTATTTGGAAAACAGGGAATTGTAGACCTGCTGTTCTTTCTATAGAGGGAGAACAGCGAAGGTTTACCAAATTGATTCCTGGGATGGCAGGACTGATGTATGAGGAAAGATTTAGTCGGTTAGGGTTGAATTTTCTGGAGTTGAGAAGAATGATGAGGGATCTCACAGAAACCTATAAAATTTTAACAGGACTGGATAGTTTAGATGTGGGAACAATGTTCTTGATGATGGGGAAGTTCAGAACAAGAGGTCATAGTTCAAGAATAAGCAGCAAAACCTTTAAGACTGAGATGAGAAGTTTCTTCACCCAGAGAATGGTGAGCCTGTGGAATTGACTGCCACAGAAAGTCGTTGAGGTCAAAACATTGTGCTTTGAAGAAGGTAGATATAGCTCTTGCGGTTAAAGGGATCAGGAGATATGGGGAGAGGATGAGATTATGATATTGAGCTCAAAGAATGGCAGAGCAGCTCCAAGGGATCAAATGACCTAGTCCTGCTCCTATCTTCTTGATTCTATGCTAAAACCAAGATGCTGCTTGGCCTGCTGTGTTCATCCAGCTCCACACCTTGTTATATCAGACAGTACTTAGTTTCCCTGACTGTATCCATTGCTCCCAGCTTCATTTTAGCAGCCATTAAGATGACATCTATATTTACCACTACAGTTTGACATTTGCTTGTCATAGTTGCAAAGGGTAGCTTCAACAACTTTGTGAAAACATATGATCCTGAAGTCAGCTCATTTGGTAATGCTCTAAACTGCCATAATGCCCCTTTCCATACGGATTTTATTTTGTTTCCATGCTGACGTGCAGTTTCCATGGTATAGCATACATCTCTGAGGCCATAAAGCAGTCCTTAGTGAGGAATTGCACAGCAACATCTAATGTGTCAATTTTAAAGTAAGTGTATAGGTTAGTTCAGATTTGATCTAGATTCTTCGGATTTGCTGCCTGTTTCTGCTGTGTATAATTACTTGAGACGGAGTCTCCATGTGCGGACGTAGTCTTTTCAATCATGCTTTTATCAAAGTCTGTAAGTTTCCTCATAGCTTTAATTTTTTGCTGTTCGTAGCAGTAGAAAAACTAATTTGGCTGTATCAATACATTCAAATTCCAGTTCATGTGAAGAAATAATGTTTAAGATAATTTGATCTGATGCTGTGGCTTCTCAAACATTTTTATTGTTGCTTAGGCAATGTCCAGTATTTCTGTTGTGAGATGCATAAATACAGGATAATTCTGTCTTAGCTAGTATCTGTCTGACAGCTGACATGTGGCAAGTGTTTGCCATATTTGAGCCTTGGGAGTCTCTGTCATTGTCCAGGTTTGTTCTACAGATATTGTGAGGGGTTGCGGTAGCACTTGATCCTAAAATAGAGTCGAGGTACTTTCCTCGTGCATGTTTCTAACGAGGAAAAGGCCTGCTTTACACTGTCTACCAAGGGGCTGCGATGTGCATTGTAGTGTGGTTTAAACCAGGTGCAGTTTCTTAGCACACTTGCTGGTTTTAGTTCCTTATTCATTACCTTCACGGTCTTATAGAAATCATTTCTAATCTGCTACTTGTCTTTACACAAATTTAACAATTTGTATACTGTTAAAGTATGTATACATAAAATAACATAACTCAATCATTTAATTCATTAAAACTCATTAATGATGGCAGGACAGATGAATGTGTCGCGGCAGCTGTATCTGGGAACTCCTGGTTACCATTGTGCCCCAGGGCAAATACTTCAACAGTAAATGTTCAAATGTGCAGCTTTGGCTCAGAGTTAATAACTGGAGGCTGAGCTACACGTGTTTTGTTGCACCAGGGTAGGAGAAAGTTACCTAGATTTTTATATCAAGTGGCAGTCATTCTTTTTGGGATACGGACTTCTGATTTGTGATCTTTCTGATTTTTAGTGGTCAGAGACATTTTGAACACCTTACAGCTCTACCAACCAGAGAGCTGTTGACAGGCAGAATTCCCTTGACTCAAAGATATCAACTTTTTCAGTCCTAGTGTAGTGCAAGTGTGGAATGAGCCACCAGAGGAAGTGGTGAAGGCAGGGACAATTACCATATTTAAAAGGGGCATCTGGATGGGTATATGATAGGAAAGGTTTGGAGGAATAAAGGCCAAATGCTGGCAAATGGGACTAGATGAAAAAGTGGGTGTAAATCTGAGTGAGGAAAGTAGAGGGACCAGAGAGCAGGTGTGTCAGACTCTGCAATTGTGCAATTGGTTTCAGGTTCTCTCAGCCTGTGTGAATGAGAAGAAGAGCTGCAGTGTGGATAAAGAAACTGACCATGATATGGTGGTAAGTGCATCCATTCAAGTTGGGGAGCAACAAGGAATGTAGTCATAGATGGTATAGTGAAGGAGATTGGCACTATTCTCTTCAGCAAAGAATAGAAGTCCAGATGTTGTGTGACCTGCCCATTGCCAGAGTTTGCGACATCTGCTGAGGGCTGGAAAGAGTTTGCAGTAGGAGGGCTAGGAAGCAATGATTGTGATCCATAGAAGGGAGCCAAAGACATGGGTAGAATTGGAAAGAGAGTCTACATGAGGAGCTAGGCATTACTTCAAAAGTCATAATCTCTCAATTATTGTCTGAGCTGCACACATGTTGCATAGGTTACAAAACTTAACAGAAATTCATAGAATCCCTACAGAGTGGAAACAGGCCATTCGGCCCAACAAGTCCACACCGCCCCTCCGAAGAGCATCCCACCCAGATCCATTCTCCTAATTTCCCATGTCTAACCCACCTAACCTAAAACATCCCTGGGCACTATGGGCAATTTAGCATGGCCAATCCACCTAGCCTGCGCATCTTTGGACTGTGGGAGAAACCGGAGCACCCGGAGGAAACCCACACAGACACAGGGAGAATGTGCAAACTCCACACAGTCGCCCCAATCTGGAATCGAACCTGGGTCCCTGGCGTTGAGACAGCAGTGCTGACCACTGAGCGACCATGCTGTTCCCCCTGGCTCAAAGACTGATTTGGGAGAAGTGGATTCTGGTTCATGAACCACTGGCACCATTACTGGAGAAGTGGGCCAATATCATTGAAGAATATCTGTGGCCTACACTTGTACCATACCGGGGCCATTTTTCTTGCAAACTGCATTTGAGGGAAGGTGAAGAGGTTTCAAATTACGTTTTAGGGCAAGGGATTAAAAGTCAAAATGTGTGGTATATCAGAGTAGAGATAAGGTCAAAGAAGAAAATAGTAATACTAATAGTAATAGTAACATAGTCAGAAAATAAGTGACAGAGGAAAAAAAATCCATGGGTACGCTGGCAAGTCCCACCTCCTCCAGAGTTGTGTATTAACATCTCTGAACAGGTTGATTAGAAAATACCTAGAGCAGCAATCGAGACTAGCTGTTACAAAGCTCCAAAGGAGCAAAATTCTTGACTCTTAACATTGGAAAATATGTTGTATTCATTATGAAATAAATAAATTGATAGTAAGGTGAAGTAAATAAATGTAATCTGAGAACCAGTACACCAACATTGCTACAGGATCTGCTGTATTTTGCTTAACAAGTAAGTTCTATTACGCAGAGTATTGTGTGCTATGACAGGATTAATTAATTAATTATTAATGGGCAGCACGGTGGCTCAGTGGTTAGCATTGCTGCCTCACAGCACCAGGGACCTGGGTTCGATTCCACCCTCGGGTGACTGTCTGTGTGGAGTATGCACATTCTCCCCGTGTCTGCGTGGGTTTTCTCCAGGTGCTCCAGTTTCCTCCCACAGTCCAAAGATGTGCAGGCAAGGTGGATTGGCCATGCTAAATTGCCCATAATATCCAGGGATGTGTAGATTAGGGGGATGGGTCTGGGTGGGATGCCCTGTGGGTCGGTGTGGACTTGTTGGGCCGAAGGGCCTGTTTCCACACTGAAGGGATCCTATGATTCTATGACATCAGATATAGGTACCCCAATGCAGACACTGGTCACATGTCCTCTTTCTGTACTGTATTAATTCTATGATTCTGTAGGAGTGACCATAATAGATTGAATTGTACATCCAGTTTGGAAAGGAAAAAAACTGAGACTGGTTAAGATTTAAATCTAAATAAAGGCAACTGTGTGGACTTGAAAACTGATGTATCTGAAATGAACTGGCTTACAAGGCTAAGGGATAGATGAGTAAAGATGCAGCAGCAGACATGTCAGGGGATATTTCAGAATATTGGATAATCATATTCCTACTATGGAGAAAAATTCTAAAGGGAGGGCCGACCATTTCTGGCTAACTAAAGAAGTTATGGAAAGCCCCAGTCGTAAATAAAAGGCATGTGTAAGGGCAGCATGCGGCACAGTGGTTAGCTCTGTTTTCTGGGTTGATGCCTGGAAGGAGTTGGTTGTCTTATGATGATAGGTTAGACAGACTGGACTTGTTTCCAACGGTGTTTAGAAGATTATTATTGATAGAAGTGTAAATGTTCCTGAATGGTGGATGTGAAATGGATCAATCCAGAACCAGTGGGCACTTGAGGGAGTGAATAACAAACCAAGGTTATTGGGGTAACTCTGCATTGCAAATCCACAGTCCAATCAACTGAACTAATCAGCCTCTAGTAGGTGTGAATGTGCAATTTGAAACACAGACAGATCAACTGTGATTTTGTTGAATGATAGAGCAGTATCATAGAACATAGATCAGTACAGCACAGTACAGGCTCTTCACTTTTACGCTAATCCTAAGGTCTATCTAACCTCCACCCCAACCCTATACCATAATCCATATGCCTATCTAATAGCCGCTTAAATACCCCTAATGTGGCTGACTCCACTACCCTCTCCGGCAATGCATTCCACGCCCCGACCACTCTCTAAGTAAAGAACCTGCCTCTGACGTCTCCCCTCCACTCACTTTAAAACTATGCCCCCTCATATTAGCTACCTCCACCCTAGGAAAAGTCTCTGGCTGTCCACCCTATCTATACCTCAGATCATTTTATACACCTCTATCAAGTCACCTGCCATCCTTCGTCGTTCTAAAGAGAAAAGCCCTAGCGCTCTCAACCTTTCCTCATAAGACCTTTCCCCCATTCCAGGCAACATCCTAGTAAATCTCCTCTGCATCTTTTCCAATGCCTCCACATCTTTCCTGTAATGAGACGACCAGAACTGGACACAATACTGCAGATGTGGCCGAACCAGGCTTTGTATAGTATAGCTGAAGCATAACTTCACGGCTCTTGAACTCAGTCCCTCTATTAATGAAAGCTAACACACCAATGCCTTCTTAACAACTCTATCCACCTGGATGGCAGTTTTCAGGGAACGGTGAACATGAACTCCAAGATCCCTCTGCTGCTCCACACTGCCAAGAACCCTTCCGTTAACCCTGTATTATGCTTTCAAGTTTGTCCTTCCAAAATGAATCACCTCACACTTTTCAGGGTTAAACTCCATCTGCCACTTCTCAGCCCAGCTCTGCATCCTATCAATGTCACTTTGTAACCTAGAACACCCTTCCGCACTGTCCACAATGCAACCCGCCTTTGTATCATCCGTGAACTTGCTAATCCACTCTTCCACTCCTTCATCCAAATCATTTTCAAAAATCACAAATAGAAGAGGACCCAGAAAAGATCCTTGTGGAACACCACTTGTAACTGAGTCCCATGTTGAATATTTTCCGTCCACTACCACCCTTTGTCCATAAGACCATAAGACATAGGAGTGGAAGTAAGGCCATTTGGCCCATCGAGTCTTCACTTGTCTTCTAAGGGTCAGCCAATTCTGAATCCAATCTGTCATATTTCCCCCTATCCCATGCCTCCTTACCTTCTGCATGAGCCTACCATGAGGAACGTTATCAAATGCCTTACTTAAATCCATGTATACCACATGCACTGCTCTACCTTCATCCACGTGTTTGGTCACCTCTTCAAAGAATTCAGTAAGGTTTGTGAGGCATGATCTACCTCTCACAAATCCATGCTGACTATCGTGAATCAAACTGTGCTTTTCCAAGTGATCATAAATCCTGTCTCTCAGAGCCCTTTCCACTAATTTGCCCCCTCACTGACGTAAGACTAACTGGCCTGTAATTTCCAGGGTTATCCCTCTTCCTTTTTTTGAACAAGGGAATGACGTTTGCCTCTCTCCAATCTTCAGGGACTATTCCCGTGGACAGTGAGGACAAAAACATCATCGCCAAAGGCCCTACGATCGCTTCCCTCGCTTCCCATAGAATCCTTGGTTAAATCCCATCAGGCCCAGGGCACTTACCTACCGTAAACTTCCTCAAAATTCCTAGCACATCGTCCTTACTAACATCCACCTCCTCTAGCCTACCAGGCTGTTTCACACTGTCCTCCTCTACAACTAGATCACTCTCAGTTGTGAATACCGAAGAAAAGTATTCATTAAGGACCTCTCCTATCTCTTCAGGCTGCATGCACAAATTCCCTTTACAATCCTTGATGGGCCCTACCCTTTCTCTGGTCATTCTCTAATTCCTCACGTACGTGTAAAAAGCCTTGGAGTTTTCCTTGATCCTATCTGCCAAGGTTTTCTCATGCCCCCTTATAGATCTCCTAAGCTCTTTCTTCAGCTCCTTCTTAGATAACTTGTATCCCGCTAGCGCCTTTTTCCGTTCCTTGTTTCCTAAACCTTACATAAGCACCCTTCTTCCTCTTAACCAGCCGTTTGACCTCTATCAAAGGGCCACATGTTCCACTTCCTCTATTTTGTATGTTTGTATATTAACACAACAAGGTTTTTACAGTAGACCTGACTCTGCATGCGTAAGTGGGATGTTGAATCATTTCGATGAATCACTGTTACAAAATGACAGCAGATTTAATTTAAGCCTCCTGTATCCCATTTTCTGTTTTGGAAGTGGGATCAGATTCTTCGCCATTTGCTGAAAACTAGCTGCTGCACAATCCAAGAATATTTAGGTTGATGGCTAGGACGTTGTAATCATGCCACCATGCCAATTTGATGCAGCAAATGATAATTTTGGATTCTTTCATTATTCGTGTATGTTTTTTATAAGAAACAGTATAACATAGAACTGTACAGTACAGGAACGAGCCCTTCGGCCCACGATGTTGTGCCAAACATGATGCCAAATGAAACTAATCCCTTCTGCCTGTTATTGGTTCATATCCTCCCAAACCTCAGATATTCAAGAGCTTATCTAAAAGTCACTTAAAAGCCCCTGTTGTATCTGTCCCCACTACCATCCCTGGCAGTCTTTCCAGACTCCAACCACTCCTGTCTAAAACACTTGCCCCTCACGTTTTCTTTGAACTTTCCCCCTCTAAGCTGAAGTGCATGCCTGCTGGTAGTAGATGTTTCAACTCTGGGAAAAGGATTCTGACCATCAATCCTATCTGTGCATCTCATAATTGTGCAGACTTCTATCAAGTCTCCCCTCAGCCTGCACTGCTCAAGAGAAAAAGGAAAAACCTAAGTTTTTCCAGCCTCTCCTCATTGGTCATACCCTTTAATGCAGGCAGCATCCTGGTAAACTGTTCTGCACCCTCTCCAAAGTCTCTACAGCCTTCCTGTAGTATGGCGTCCAGAATTGAATTGAGTACTTTAAATGTGGCTTAACCAAAGTCTTATAAAGCTGCAACATGACATCCTGACTCTTGAACTCAATTCCCCAAACAATGAAGGCAAGCATGCCATATGCCTTCTTTACCACCTTATCTACTTGTATGGTTACTTGCAGGGAACTGTAGACTTGAACCCCAAAATCCTTCTGTACATCAATGCTGTTCAGAGTCCTGCCATTAACTGCATACTTTCCCTTAACATTTGATCTCTAAAATTGCAGCACCTCACACCTAACCCATTTTAATCCATCTGCCATTTCTCCGCCCATATCTGCAACTGGTCTATATCCTGCTGTATCCTTTGACACCATTCCACACTGTCCACAACTCTACTGATCTTTGTATCGTCTGCCAACTTACTAACCCATGCATCTAAATTTTCATCTGACTGTGCCCAATTAGGCCATGCATTTTCAAATGTGTATAAATCCTATCCCTAAGAATTCTCTCCAATAGCTTCCCAATCACTGATGTGAGACTCAGTCTGTGGTTTCCTGGATTATCCCTATTTCCCTTCCTGAACAGACGAACAACATGAGCTACTCACCAGTTCTCCAGGACCTTGCCAGTGGTTAGCAAGGATACAAAGATCTTCGTCAGGGCCCCAGCAATCTCCTCTCTTGCCTCTCTCAATAACCTGGGATAGATACCATCGGTCCCTGGGAAACCACTCCATGTTAATGCTCTTCAAGAGGTCCAACACTACTACTTTCTTTGAGACAAAGAAACTGCAGACGCTGTAATCCAAGGCAGACAAACACGAGGCTGGAAGAACACAGCAAATCAGGCAGCATCTGAAGGAAAGGAGAAGTCAATGTTTTGGGTATCACCCTTCTTCAGAATTGGATGTGGGAGTAGGGGGAGCTGCAGATAAAGAGAGTGGGGAGAAGGCAGTAGTGGAATGGTGGTGATAGGTGGACACCGGTGTCCGTTAACCCCCTCCCCATCTTTACGTGCAACTCTCCCTACCCCACATCCAGCCCTGAAGAAGGGTAATACCTGAAACGTTGACTTCTTGTAGGAGTGAGCAAAAATCCCTGCCATTTAGATTACTGGACCGAAACCCCTGGATTTTTAATAGAACTTTTAAAAAAAAAAAGGCAACTGGGCTGTCCTGTGGAATAACAATCACGGGTAGCTGTTTGGAACTCTGGTTAAGTTAGAAATCCTATTCATGCCTTAGCCCTAAAGGAACAATGAACCAATCCTAAGACAATAACTTCAGACATCTTGGAGATGGTAAGAACTGCAGATGCTGGAGTCAGAGATAACACAGTGTGGAGCTGGAGGAACACAGCAGGCCAGGCAGCATCAGAGGAGCAGGAAAGTTGACATTTTGGGTCGGGACACTTCATCAGAAAAATTGACATCATGACATGTTCAGATATCTTGGACCCTTCAGAGGTACCAAGGCATTCAATGTCAATTAATATTCATTCCCAGAAATACTGGACATTCCACTTAATCAAAACACATTTTCACCTATTCTAAACTATCAGGAAGCCAATTCACCACAAAGGGGACAACACAAACATAATGGATAACAGATTCACAAGGTGATAACGGAGCACAGTGTATAATTCTAGCCCTGTTCTGGGTGAGAAAAAGGTAGCCATCCCTGCAGCTACCAACAGAATAGGGCTCCCCGACAGCTACTCTCCCCAAGAACTATCTGCACAGCTATATCCCTGAAACTTACTGACACAGGGCTGTTCCGTATTAGGGGAACCGCAGATCTGACGACCTCCAAAAACCACCGACATGAGTGACAAGGCCTCAGAAATCCTGATGTGAAAACCAGCTCTCAAAACCACCACAAAATAAGGACACCCAAGTTCTCAAACCAGACTGAAGGCCTACACTGTTCAAAGTCTTCAGTGAAGCACCTGCTACTGCAAGCGGGAAGGCCAGCTGTATTTCAAAATCATGTTATTCCCAGCGGTGAGCCTTTTTCCTTGAGGCCCAAAGTACCCAACCTAGTTAGCAGGAAGGGGAAGGTGAGTTGGTGGCAGTGCAGGGCACCCCTAGGTCAGGAAGTCTGATTAAAGTGTCTGTGTTTAAACCGCTGTTTAGTTTCTAATAGTAATTAGCCTGTGTTAAGTCAATAACTAATAGTGTTAGTTTCACTTTTTTGAATTTTTGCCTTTTTATCTGTTGCAATTTACTCACCCCTGTGTCATTTCCCTGTTTATTACTTTTGCCTTTTTATTTCTTGTGATATACTCACTTTTACATTTAATAAACGCAGAAATTCTTTGCCCTGAAACACCTGTCTACTGCCTTCTTCACTTCACGTTCCTAAATTAAGTCCAGTGTCAGAACCAGGCACCTGGTGGGTGGTCCAGGCTGCCTGACAGTTCCAGCAGGGTTACTGATTGCACAGACCAGAACTCCTTATACTTCTCCTCCAGATGCTACCTGGCTTGCTGTGTTCTTCCAGCCTCCTGTTTATCTACCACTTCTTTCTTGATCTGAAATTGCCCTAGCATATTAGCATGCTTCACACAAATCTCACTATCCTCCTTATCTTTTCCTGATGAATACCGATGCAAAGTATTCATTTAGGATCTCACCCACATTCAACTGCCTCCAAGCACAAGTTCCCTCCTTTATCTTTGTGTGGCCCTGTCTTCCCCCTAATTAACCTTTTGTTTATACTGTATCTATAGAATGCCTTGGGACTCTCTTTAACCCTACTTGCCAAGGTAATTTCATGGCCTCTTCTTGCTCTCTGAATTCCCTGCTTGAGTGCTTTCCTGCTTTGTTTGTTTTCCTTGCAGTCCCTGTCTGATTTTAGCTTCCTAAACCTTACATATGCTTTTTTTTCTCATTTGACTGAATTTAGAACCAAAGCTACGTTGTATTTTTGAATGTTAACCTTTCAATAATAAACCTGATGGAAACTTTTTAGAACATAGCACAGTACAGGTCCTTTGGCCCACAATGTTGTGCCGACCTGCTATTCCACTCTAAGATCAAACTACCCTGCATACCCTACATTTTACTATCATCCATGTGTCTATCCAAGAGTCGCTTAAATGTCACTAATGTATCTGACTCTACTACCACCAGCAGTGCATTCCACGCATCCACCACTCTGTGTAAAGAACCTAACCCGGTCATCTCCCCATACCTTCCTAAAATCACCTTAAAATTATGTCCCCTGTTAATAGTCATTTCCGCCCCTGGAAAAAGTCTCTGCCTATACACTCTATCTGTGCCTCTCATCATCTTGTACACCTCTATCAAGTCACCTCTCATCCTTCTTTGCTCCAATGAGAAAAGCCCTAGCTCCCTCAACCATTCCTCAAAAGACCTGCCCTCCAGTCCAGGCAGCATTCTGGTAAACCTCCTCTGTATCCTCTCTAAAGCTTCCACATCCTTCCCATAGTGAGGCGACCAGAACTGAACACAATATTCCAAGTGTGGTCTAATCAGGGTTTTTCAGAGCTGCAGCATAACCTTGCAGCTCTTAAACTCAGTTCCTCTGCCAATGAAAGCCAACGCACCATACACCTTCTTAACAACTCTATTAACTTGGGTGGCAACTTTGAAGGATCTATTGTCGTGGACCCCAAGATCCCTCTGTTCCTCCCACACTGCCAAGAATCCTGCATGTATTCTGCATCAAATTCGACCTTTGAAAATGAATCAATTCACACTTTTCTGAATTGAATTCCATCTGCCCCTTCTTTGCCCAGCTCTGCATCCTGTCAATGTCCCGTTGCAACTGACAGCAGCCCTCCACGCTATCCACAACTCCTCCAACCTTCGTGTCATTGGCCAACTTACTAAGTAACTTTGTATTTTCAGGCTTTTAACTTGTTGAAGAATAAAGCAGAAAATGCTGCACATATTCTGCAGGTCTGCCAGCATTTGCAGAAAGATAGAGATAACAGGGTGT
>JAHRHZ010000112.1:833774-844835 GCA_024137785.1 Ginglymostoma cirratum
TTGTTATCTCTATGCTATCTCGCTGTTCATTCATTTATGAGATTTTCAAATCTGCTTGACTCATTTGCAAGCAGCCCATAATGGTAAAGGCTTAAAGACTCTGAACATAGGTTTCTCCCTGACTCCTGTTCTTTCACATTTTTCCAATTTTCAACTATGGAAAGCTTTTAGTTGATATAACCAAAAATGTAACACTCCTTTAATTAAAAGGTGATCTGCAGCATATCAAATTATATGGCCAGTTTGCATCAAAGTTCACTTTTATCTTCCAAGTGAGGAACATCCCACATGGAAAACAAGGAAAACTCGTCGGGTCTGATTTTTCAGAACATAATTTCCGCACCTGCTAGTCCCTGTTCATCCATAAGATATATGGGCAGATTTAGACCATCAGCCCATCGCATCTACTCCGCCATTTGATCATGGCTGATAAGTTTCTGAACCCCATTCTCCAACTTTCTCCCTGTCGTCTTTGATCCCCTTGCTAACCAAAAACCTATCTAACTATATCTTAAATACACTCAATGACTTGGCCTCCACAGCCTTCTGCGGCAGTCAGTTCCGAGGATTCACCACCATATGGCTGAAGAAATTCCTCCTTCTCTCAGTTCTAAAGGGCTGCCCCTTCGGTCTGAAGCTGTGGCATCAGGTCATAGTCTCACCTACTGGTGGAAACATCTTCTCCACTCCACTCTATCCAGGCCTCTTAATATTCTGTAAGCTTCAATGAGATTCCCCCTCATCCTTCTGAATTCCATCAAGTACAGATCTGGAGTCCTCAACCGGTCCTCATACGACATGAGGCAATGAGTTTCACAGATTCACAATCCTCTGAGGGAAGTAGTTTCTCCTCATCTCAGCTTTGAACCTACCTCCACTCCCTCCATACCTATAACCGCTTGTTTGAGAATGTCCCACGAGGAGGAACATCTGTTCAACGTCCCCCTTATCGATCCCCTTTAGCGTTTTATATACCTTAATCAGATTCTAATGCAGTCTTCTGAACTCCAGTGAGTACCGGGTCAAGCTATTCAGCCCCTCCTCATATTACAGCCCTTTTATCCCTGGAATCAATCTGGTATACCTCCTCCCCTGCCTGCCAATGTAGTTAACTCAGCTACATTAGGGGCATTTAAACAGTCCTTGGATAAGCATATGGATGATGATGGGATAGCGTAGGGGGATGGGCTTAGATTAGTTCACAGGTCGGTGCAACATCGAGGGCCGAAGGGCCTGTTCTGCGCTGTATTGTTCTATGAAATACCTCCAGTGCCACCAACTCTTTCCTCAAGTAAGGAGACCAAAATTGGACTTAATACTCCAGATATGGTTCCACCGATGCCTTATATAATTGTAACAGCACTTTTTTTACTTTATAATCCAGCCCTTTTGCAGTAAATGCCAGGATTCTGTTTGCCTTTCTTCTTATATGCTGTACCTGCAAATCCATTCTCTGCAATTCATGCACAGGGACGCCCAGATCTCTCTCCACTGATGCATATTGAATCTGCTTCCATTTAAATAATAATTTTCCCTTTTAAAACCAGCCAAATGAACAACCTCACACTTATCTACATTAAACTCCATCTGCCAGATTCTGGTCCATTCTTTAGCCTATCAGTATCCATATGTGAACTTTTTATCCCCTCATCACAGCCTGTTTTCCCACCTATTTTAGTATCATCTGCGAAGTTTGCTATGTTACACTCTTTCCCTGCTTGCAGATCGTTTATATAGATTGTAAATAGTTGAGCTGTGAGAACTGAACTCTTTGACACCCGACTAGCTCCAGTTTGTGATTCAGAGAAGGACCCATTTATCCAAACCCTCTGCTTTCTGTCAGTCAGCTAGTTTCTATCCAAGCCAATACTCTACCTTTAAACCCTGAGATCTAACCTTTTATGTGGCACCTTGTCAAATGCCTTCTGGATGTCTTAGTCAAGGCAGCATGTTATTTATTCAAAGCAGTTTTGTTTTGCAATAATGAATAACCAGCATTTATACTACTCTTCACTAAACAAAGTCTAATGTGGGGCTTCAGAATTAAGGTGCATGTTATTCTTGATTTTTAATTAAGATGATCTGTAATGCAAAAGTCTTAAATGCCTACAAAGTCTGGTGTATAACTTCTAAAATCAGAAGTTTACATATTAGTAATATATTTTGTGTAATGTCCAAAATCAGAAGTTTGCATGTTCATAATATATTTTGTGTAAAGTCTAAAATTAGACGTTTACATATTAATAATATATTTTATGTATGTCAATTGAAGTAGAATGTTATTTTGCTTTACAGGTTTTGTCAAAATTTTGTCCAATATGTTCCTTTACTACTTAATGTTCATTAAAATATGATTCGTCATTATCTACTGAAGAACATTTGTAAGGAATGCTGCATGCAGGGCTGCAAAAATGCTTAACAATATTGCCTCTTCAAATGACTAGGTTTTCTAGGGAAGATGAGGCTCTTTATAAAAATACATCAGCTATTTATTTCTTAAAAGGAAGTCCATGTCTGATACTTATTTTTATGAGCTAATTTTTCCAGTTGAGCAGACCTACGTTTGCTTCCCCCCCCACTTCCTGTCTTGAGCAAAGGTGAGAGTCTTCCTTTCAGTAATAATCAAACATCTTTAAGGTGAAGTGATTTCTTATGATTATGAAATCTTTTAGTGATGGTTTAAATAGGTTTTAAGCTGTGATTTAAAGGAAAAGGGAGAAGAGATGGTTGTTGATAAGGGACTTCCAGAGTTTTGGCCAATGTAGCTGAAGAGCCAACTGTTAATACTGGAGCCTGGGAAGTGGTGGATGCTCACAAGAGGCCAGAGAATGGAGTGTAGAAATCTCAGAATTGCATATGCTTTGTAGCTTGACGAGTTCTGTAGCTCAGCATGCAATTCAAACTGAAGTAACTATAATGCTGCTGAAATATTGCTCGCTCAGGCAGCTTGTTGCATATCAGAATCAAAAAATCTTCTCACAGAGCAAATACCTTTTAAAAAATGTGTGTTTGTGACTTCTTTATTCAATTACTGTATATCTTCAAGGTGAGTTGAGTGTAAAATAACTTAGTGACTGATTGTTAGACAATTGTGTTGGCTCATTTTTCTGTGAATGTATATCTGACTAAACTGACACAGATAGTTTATCTTTAGTTCCAGCTTTCAACAAACTTATATTTAACATTGAGAGTTGGAATAATTGTAGATATGGGACACCAATCATTCCATCCCTACATGTTGATAATTAACCATAAAAAAAAATGTACTTACCTTATAAATGGGCTGTTAGGTTTTCTGTGGTTCTTTTGGCTCAATGAAAACAACAGGTAAAGCTTTCATTTAAAACTGTTAAGTTCTAACCTTTTAAGTGAAAAGATTTAAGCGAAATTTCAGAAGCTCAAATGGGATCCACAGTACTATATGTGTCAGTACAAATAGTAAATGATAAATTCAGTGTCCCATATTAACCAAAGGTACATTTAAATTTGTAATATTTTTTAAAAATATGTTATTCACTGTATTTGAAAGCTAGATTGGTGTTTTTTTCATATTTATCTCTGGTTGCTACTTCTCTGTAATAAAACCTAGTTGTCCCACTAGTTTAGGTTCAATATGTCAGACAGACTTTGCTTCTTTATGTAGAGATAGTTTAAATTCTGAATGTTGTTACATCTCTTAACATAGACAATGGAAAATCAGATTTTGGAGGAAGGGAGGAATCACAGCGTGAATCACTGGGGCCCGTACTTGAAGAATGGGCCTGTCTCATTGGCTGAGTAGCATGACAGGGGATAGTATCAGAGAAGCAGAATTGAACCGGGTAAGAGTTCCAAGGCTGGAAAGCGTAAATTGTAATGTGATTAGGGGAGGGTTAGAGGAGGAATAGGAGACTACAAAGGTTGGAAGGGGATAGAGGCATGAATTAGAATGCAGTGGTAGGGAGGTGGAGTGTGGAAAAAGTAAGAAAGCTTCAGATGTTGCATAGAAACAAGGAGCAGGATTAGGCCATTCAGCCCTTTAAGCCTTCTCCATGATTCACTATGATTATGGCTCATCCTCTATCTCAATGTCATGTTCCAGATGTACTCCTATACCCAAAAGTGTTAAAATTTAATGAATTGTCTATGTATTTCTTGAATATATTCAGTGACTTGGCTTCAACAGTATTCTGTAGCAGAGAACTACACATGCTCAGTAAATTTTAAGTGAGGAAACCTTTCCCCATCTCCATCCTAAATTGCTTATTTCTTATCCGGACATTCTGTCGCCTGGTTCTAGACACCCTAACCAGGGAAAAATTTCTCCCTGCATCTAGTCTTTCCAGCCCTCTAACTTGGCTTAGTAAACCACTCGGTTCAAGTGTAGCTAGGGATGGGCAAAAAGTGCAGGCCAGCCAGTGATGTTCACATCCCACATGTGAGTTAAAAGAAAGCCTGTTTTATAATAGACTCCAGCAATTCCCCACTGCTGATGTTAGGCTAACTGATCTGTCATTCTTTTCTTCCTCTCTTTTTAAATAGTGTGGTTACATTTACTGCCTTCAATCTGTAGGAACTGCTCCAAAGTCCATAGAATTTTGGAAGATGGCCATCAATGCATCCAGTATACTCCAGTGCCACTTGCTTTAGTATTCTAGGATATAGATTATCAGGCTATAGTGATCTGTCATCCTTTAATTCCATTAATTTCTCCAGCACCATTTTCTTACTAAAACTGATTTCTTTCAATTCAGTCCCCTCACCAAACACTTGATTCTGTAGTGTTTCTGGGAGGTTATTTGTGTTCTCAGTTGTGGAGACAGAACCAAAGTGTGGTCAGTTTCTCTGCAGTTATTTTGTTTTCTATTATATCTGTCTCGTCATTGGATCTAATATTAATCTATTTTATAAGCCATAGTTGAGCCACCTTTCCTATTTTGTTTTTGCACCAAACAAGAATGAATAATTGTTGCAATTCATGTTGTGGGGAGAAACATAGGGATGATGAAAGTATTGTTAGGGGGAATAGAGAGAGGGGTGTGAGGAGGAGGGAGAAAGCTGTAGATGTCAGAGAAGGCAAAATCAAGGGCCAGGATTCTCTCCCTGGCTGTGTTGGAAAGTCAACAAGTGTGCTTTAAAGCCTCATGTATTTTTTGCAATTGCTCATCTGGGAATAGTTTGAATTCAGTGTTAGCGTTATTGTAAATATAAAACATTGAATGATGTGCTGCATTGCCCTGTAAACAAAAAGACCTTGTTGTAATACAAAAGTTCTGAAAAGATTTATAATCACTAGGTAGTTACTTCACTATCTGTTTTAATGTAAGCAAGAGGTATTTCAGGCTTCAACTGGAATTCTGTTAAGAATTTGAAAACATTTTACTTTGGCCTATGAGATAGAGTTCAAAGAAGCAGACAACCAGGATGAGTGAGTGGCAAAAATAACCTCTTTATTGTACAGCAGCACGATGTAAGGTGAAATAGAATCCCAAAATCATAACTCAAAAGCAGCTGTTTTATACAGAATTCAAGCATACATTAACATTCTAACATTTGAGTGTTAAGCAGTAGATATTGTTTTAAAAAATCTTTTGCAGGAAATCAGAGATGGTTTAAACATGTGCCAAATGTTAGTGGTCATTGTTGAGTGCTAAAGGTTATTTTAATGAGATTAGAGTGTCTGTCGAGTTTGTCATTAATTCAAAAGATGGTAGTCTTGTTATTTTCAAGGTTAGAATTTTAAAGTTAGAAAAGGGCATCTTGTGTTTTTTAAATAAATTTTTAAATAAAAGTCTGAGTTCCTAATATATTTGATTGTCTCTGGTTTTTATTTACTATCGCTTGTTTAGTTAGTTTCGTGGTTGCAGCCATCTGTGGGTGCTATTTACTATCATTCATTCATTCATTCATTCAGTTTCGTGGTCACACCTGTTGTAATAGTGCTGTCAGTTTCTTTCATTCATTCATTCAAGGTCGCACGGGTCTGGAAATAGCGCTGTTAGTTTTGTTAGTAGGTTAAAGGTCGCTTACATACACTGCATGGCGTTTGTTAGTTTTATTAGTGGGGTAAAGTTTTATATACATGTTGAATAAAAACTTGGGACAAGTACCTGGTTACATAATATACAGGAAAAGTCTGCAGGGAAGTAACATTTTACTTTAAAGGAAGAGGACTAATCCGATTATCACCTTTGACCGATACTTGGAGCTACTCTAGCTGCAGGGAGAAGATAAATGGCTTGGTAATAGCACCTATTCACAGTTGGACTTTAACATCAAACAACACTATTTTTAGGGGTGCAAAAAGGTTTCATCCTGTAGTGTGTGTGCAGTTTAGTTAGCCTTCGTGCCTGACTGCGCCTTTGAATGGAATGTCGGTTTTGTTAAATGGCATTGTTTACGTTGCGCATTATGGATGACTGCACTTTGAAGTGGGGTGTAACCGCAAATTGAAGTGGTTGTAACCTGACACAGCAGCAAGCCCCTGAATTAGTTTGAATGGGGGCTGGCTAGTACACGGAAATCTGTAGTTAGTATTATAACCACGAATTAATGGGTTAATGGATTAATAGACATGATTTATGGAGTTATCTTAAAAGTTGTTAATATACATGAATTCTGATATATCAGGTCAAAGTAAATATTAATCTAGCCCATCTGTGGTAATGTTTGCATTTAGTTAGGAATATTTTAAAGGGATGTTTAGACTATTTTGTTTGAGTTGTGTGCACAGACTGACTTAATTTTTCGATTGCTGTACTCTTAACGTTTGCATAATAGAACTAGTCCTGAGGGAAAAATGAACATTCTGACCTCTATTTGTATTTACTGTTGTATCAGATAGTTTATCTGTTCCTTGAGGGTATTATCAGATCTTTAAGGTCTGTAATTTTGTTGAGAAACCTAACCAAAATGCAACACTAATGTGGTACAAGATGAATCCCAGAACGCTTACAGACTTCTTGCTGCTTGCAAGCAAATCCTGTCTTTGTATAAAGTATATCTGTTAAATTATCTACATTCTCTATATCCAAACTGAAATCTCAACATGACAGCTTCATTATGTGACTGTCAAAATATATTAACATTCCTTTACAAATGATGGGTGAAAATCTAAATAATGAATAGCTTCCTTTAGTACTAAGTATTGAAACCTTGCTCCAACTTTTCTGTCAGCCAATTACTTCAAAAACTTAGAATATTAACAGTCATACAGGACAGAAGAACCCATTGTGTTGTTGCAAACTCTTTGAAAGAACTGTTCACTTATTTCCAGTCCTGTTGTGTATCCTATAGCCATGCATGTTTTCTCCAAAGTGTGCATGATATTTTCATTTCAAAGCCGTCGCTGAATCTGCTTTTCTCATTTACCAAACACTTTTCACTTATTAACAATTTGTTATGCAGAAAAACACATCATCTGATTGGTGCAAATCTTCTAATCCTGTCACCAAAGCCATTCCCAGTTTCAAGTACCTCCACTAATTCACCCTTCAACTCCACTTTCTGTACATGACTGAAGTTCCTTCAAGTTTCCTTTGAATCATCCCTAAGGCCTAATACCCATTGAAAAGTGCATTTTTTTTTCCTCGGGGAATCTTGTAAATCAAAAGTTTTGTTTCCTCGTTAAGCCCACTCCATCACCTTTTAACAGAAAGACTTCTGGTATGTTGAAATGAGAAGTATGCATATACTACCTCCTATGCATATACATGAGAATGATTTTGCAGGTAGATAGTACTGCACATGGCCTTCTATCCAATGTGATATAGAACTCCAGGATCTTTGCCATTGGACTAATTTTTTTCTCCACATCTAAAACTATGTTGTTCTTTTCATTGCTAGGGTTAAGATGATTTCTCAATTATTCAAAATGAGTGGATTAGATTAAACACTGTTTTGCACTGAGTGACTTTGGTGATGGAATTGGCAGAAGTTATTTTCACCAGGAGGACACGTTCACATGATTTTAGTTTTCCAAGAATATTTTTCTTGAACTTAAGAGGGCGCTGTATTACTTCATAAGAACGTGAGAGCCTTTAGCCTAATATGCGAGCAACCAATTTTTCAGACAAAATACTAATATCATAAATAACTGATCAAATGATAGAGAATATAAGCATTGAATATAAGAATATAAGGGAGGATGTTGTTAAACTTGAGAGGGTGCAGAAAAGATTTATAAGGATGTTGCCTGGACTTGAGCTTTTGAGTTATGGGGGAGGCTGAATATGCTGGGACTCTTCCCCCCCTGGAGCATTGGAAGCTGAGGAATGAGGACATGGATGGGTTGAATAGTCAAGGTCTTTTTCCTATGGTGGAGAAGTCCAAAATTCAAGGGCATAGGTTAAAGGTGAGAGGAGAAAGAACTATAAAGGACCTGAGGGGTAATTTTTTCACACAGAGGGTGGTGCGTGTATGGAACGTGCTGCCTGAGGAAGTGGTGGGCGGTCACGTACAATTACAATATTTAAAAGTCAAGTGGATGGATATATGAATGGGAAGGGTTTACAGAGATCTGGGTCAAATGCTGACAAATGGAATAGGTCACATGGGGGATTGGATGTCTGAATGGCATGCGTGAGCTAGACTGAAGGGTCTGTTTCTGTGCTATAAGACTCTATGACCCTTGGTGGTTGGAAGACAGGATTTAGATGGTTAGCAAATCAGGAAGATATATGACAATAAGTTTTTCTTTTATTTTCTGGTCATTCTGAAGTATTTTCCTCCAAAATTTCTTGCAGCTTTAAGATAACATGAAGCTGCTGGGGAATTCCAAATGCAGGACAGTCCTTTATAAGTAGAATTTGAGATGTTAATTAAGACTGATGTTGGTCAGCAAGAGAAAAACAGCATTTTCAAGGTTTTATGATATGTTTGCTGATTTGTTCACAAAGAACTTTTCAGTGTGCTAGTTGTAGTGAAATTAAAATTAGTGCTATAAAGAACATTCAGGATTTTGCTACTACTAACACACAAATGAGAACAAATTAGGCAAGCAATTTAAACCCAGATATCTATCACCACAGGCATCAAAAAACCCTAAAGAACTGCAGATGCTGGCAATCCGAAACAAAAAACATAAATTGCTGGAAAAACTCAGCAGGTCTGGCAGAATCTGTGGAGAGAAAGCAAAGTTAATATTTCAGGTGCAATGACCTTAGGGCATCAATTTGATGCTGAAAATAGTGCTTTCAGGCAGTACCAAGGACTCAGCAGTAACTGTAAATTTTGAGAATTGTGGCATGAGGCAGCACATGTACATTGGTGCTAATAGACACAGAAGAGTTGCCAGTATCATCAACTGCCAAGGATTTGTCCACACTTACCACCTTAGCTGATGGTAATAATGGATAAATTAGATCCCAAAATGAAACCAGAATAGGTAGACCATAGATTTTGCCTCTGCTTTTTATTTATTGTGGAAGTCAGTCAGTGAACATATTCAGAAGAGGCTGTCAATGTACTTTGAACAAAAGAGCATCAAAGTCTATTACGTGCAAAAGGAAACAACAACATGAGAACGATTTGAAATTATCTAATTACAAATACCAAAAATAGAGATTGAAACCTTTTACCTTAACGGCATCCTAAGAGATACCCAAACGTCAGTGAAAGGTTACTGCGACTCTACTTTGAATGGCCTCCTTTAGTTGACATGGCTGTAATTGATTTCTGGAGCTTTCTTCCTACTGACTTCTAAACACTTGCAGAGCAAGTATATGGGTTCTCCATTCCTCAGCTTACAGCAATTTTCTGCTTCTTGAATTTTCTTCCAAGCCACTCGAGGCTTTCTCCACAAACAAAGCTATGTTAAGGGGGAAGAAAAGGATAAATAGGTTGCAGAAGGATGTGATGCAGTGCTTCTCAATAATGCAGGATACTCGCTGATTTTTGCCTGGAATTATTTCAGTTCCATGTTGAAATACAAGAAGATCCGGACAATATCTAGGCTTGGGCTGACAAGAGGCAAGTAACATCCGTGCCACACAAATGCCAGGCCATCAATGGTGTCACCATCGCTGAATCCCCCACTTTCAACATCCTAGGGGTTACCATTAACCAGAAACTCAATTGGTCTTGACACATAAACACAGTGGCTACAAGAGCAGGTCAGAGGCGAGGAATACTGCGGTCAGTAACTCACCCCCTGACTCCCCAGAGCCTGTCCACCACCTACAAGGCATATGTCAGGAGTGTGATGGAATATTCCCCACTTTCCTGAATGGGTTCTGCTCCAACAACACTCAAGAAGCTTAACACCATCCAGGATAAAGCAGCCAACTTGATTCATACTACATTCACAAGCGTCAACCTCCTCCACCACCGATGCTCAGTAGCAGTAGTGTCTGCTTTCTACACTGCAGGAGTTCGCCAAAGATCCTCGGACAACATCTTGCAAATCCACCACCACTTCCATATGAAGGACAAGGGCAGCAGATGCATGGGAGCATCACTACCTTCGAGTTCCCCTCCAAGCCATTCACCATCCTGACTTGGACATATATCACCATTCCTTCACAGTCACTGGGTCAATATCCTGGAATTCCCTTCCTAATGGCATTGTGGGTCAAACCACAGCAAGTGGATTGCAGCTGTTCAAGAAGACAGCCCACCACCACATTCTTAAGGGCAACTGGGGACAGGCAATAAATGTTGGTCAGCCTGCGATGACCGTATCCCACAAATGAATAAAAGAAAGTTCTGTGAATCCCAAGTCAGGCTTGAGATTCTAGGAAGGACTGGTGGGAAAGGTGAGTATGGAATTGAGTGGTGATTTTGAAAAAAGACAGCCTTAAATAAGAACCCAAGTTAAAAATTGTGCAGCACCTGAAGGACAGAGGTACAGAATGGGCAGTTAATTTCCTCCCTTATCTCCCATGGCAACCTGGAGTACAACTTGCCCAGAGATAAAAGGTACTGCAGATGCAGGACAATCCGAGATAACAAGCGTGGGGCTGGATGAACACAGCAGGTCAAGCAGCATCATAGGAGCAGGAAAACTTGACGTTTCGGGCCTAGACCCTTCATCAGAAATGGGGGAGGGGAAGAGGGTTCTGAAATAAATAGGGAGAGAGGGGG
>JAHRHZ010000112.1:849835-884191 GCA_024137785.1 Ginglymostoma cirratum
CTATGATGCTGCTTGACCTGCTGTGTTCATCCAGCCCCACGCTTGTTACAACTTGCCCAGACCTGTGAATTTAAGTCTGCCTAAACCTTCTTGCTTCTTATACCAATCTGCTTAGGAACTTCACAGTCCATCTTAAATTCTGTACTTGCACCCTCCGTCTCTTTAGTTGCCCTTTGGAGAAATCTAAGTAAATTCAATCTCCTCACTGCTTATTAAAGTGGTCATGCTTGTCATTCGAAAAGTTGTTTAACTCACCAAGATTACTCCTTACAATATCCCTTCAGTATCTGCATTTGATGGTTCGGATATTGTATGACCATATTTTTCAAAGTGGTATTCTTTCTGATTGAGAATCATAGTATTTTGATTCTGGCACCTTAAATTGTGCATTAATAACGTGTAAAATTGTATTTGTGTTCAGGGTTTTTATTGATCCATTGGGATACGACAGACTACAGCTATCAAATGAGAATCTTTTAATATACTGTAGTTTTTTTCTAAATGGTACAAAGTTATTGTCTGACCCCAAGTTCTCTTTATTTCAAAGTGAGAAACTGTACATGTATTCAATTTTCTTTGATCAGCTGCATGAATACTTCTGGATTGGGTTGTTGCAACATTTTACTTATTTTTCTAATCAGCCTGCTCAAAGATGTTATTACACACCTCTGGAGCAGGCAGGTCCACTAGCACTGCACGATATGAGGGCCCATTTATGCAGGTGTTAGCTTGAGGGTGGTAAAATGTTGCCGCTTCATGCGATTGTTAGCAAACTGTGTGAATGAATGCAAAATAACTGATTCTAATCATGCGACAGCATTAACTGTAAAGCGTATATCCCACTAATTCGCGATGCTAAGCGTTTGTGCTTCCACATGCCATATGGATGAATGCACCACTAGTTAATTCTTAATTTCTAAGCCACTGTGGGAGGAAACAAATTTTGGAGTAAATTTTTAACTGCTTAGATTAAGGAATGAAGTGCTTTGTGTCTACATTTGCAGATTACACTAAACCAGGTTGTGGGGATGACCATAAATTGTATAGGTGGGAGCAGGATGTTTGAGAAGAACCCAGTGAGGTCAAATAAGTGGGCTCAACTATGTCATATGGTATTCAATGTCAGAAAGTATGCATAGTCCATTTTGGATCCAAGAAAGCTGAAGCGAAACATTTTCTAATTCAGGAGAGATCAGAAGATCCAGGGAGCTACAAGGATTTGAGTTGTCCAGGTGCATAAATCACAAAAGCAGGTACAAACAATATTCAGAATGGCTAGTAGAATATTGATTTTGATTTCAAAATGGTCATAGCATTTAGTGTAGGGATTGATCCTTCAACTGCTCAAGGTCTTCCTCACACCCCATCTGATGTATTTTCACACACCACAACAACACAAACAGAAGTTTTTGGAAAAGCTCAACAGGTCTGGCAGCATCTGTGAAGAAAAAATCAGAGTTAATGTTGACTGGACCCGAAACATTAACTCTGATTTTTTTCTTCACAGATGCTGCCAGACCTGCTAAGCTTTTCCAGCAACTTCTGTTTTTGTTCCTGATTTACAGCATCCGCAGTTCTTGCGGTTTTTAATGTATTTTCACACTTTACCTCAGGAGGGACTACATTGCAGATTTGCTGAAAAGGCTAAATTATGAGAATAAATTACAAAAGCAGTGAGACCTATGTGTTCGGGTACATAGTTTTTTGAAATTTCCATTGTAGGTAGACAGTGTGGTTAAGAAGGCGTTTAGCAGACTTGCCTTCATTGCTCAGATTATTAAGTATAGGAGTTGGAATGTCATGTTGAGGTTGTGCAGGACTTTAGTGAGGCCATTTTTGGAGTACTGTGTACAGTTTTGGTTGCCCTGCTGTAGGAAGAATTTTACTAAATTGGAGTTGGCTCAGAAACAAATTACCAGGATGTTGCCGGGACTGGAAGGTTTGAGTTATAAGGAGAGGCTGGATAGGCCCAGACCTTTTTCACTGGAGCGAAGGAAGTTGAGGGGGTGAGATCTCTCTATTTATTTGCTTCTCAATTTCCCTCTGACTATCGGGGGGCCTATAGTACATTCCCATCAAGATGATTATCGCCTTCTTATTTCTGAGTTCCACCCATATATCTTCACTGACAGTCCCTCCGAAATATCCTCTGTAGGTACAGCAGTAATGTTTTCCTTAATCAAAAGCACCACTCCCTCTCCTATCTTGCCTCCTTTTCTGTCCTTCCTATAACATTTAAAACCTGGAGCATTGAGCTCCCAGTCCTGTCCCTGCCTCAGCCATATTTCTGTAATAGCTATGATGTCTCAGTCCCATGTTCCCAGTCATGCCCTGAGATCCATCTGCCTTACCTGTAAGACCCCTTGCATAGAAATAAGTGCAGTTTAATTTTTCAGAGTTACCTTGTTCTCGGATTTGCTGTTGCCTGCCTTTTCAAATTAACTTGCTTTTTTAAATTTGAAAACATTCTCATCTAATTTTTTATTCTCACAACTACTTGGGATTCCTCTCTTCCCCCCCCCGCCCACACACCTCTCCCCCACCACATTCCTCTGCCTAATACTTTAAAGGCTCCTGAATAGAACTAGCAAATTCACTGCCAGGATAGTGGTTCTTCCTCCAATTCAGGTGAACCCATTCCTTTTGTATAGGTGTTTTCTGACCCAGAAGAGATCCCACTTCACCATCTCCTCAGCCACTGATTCATCTGCCCTATTTTCTTATTTGTACTCTCACTGACACATGGCACTGGGAGTAATCCAGAGATTACTACCTTTGAGGTTCTGCTTTTTAAACCTCCGACTTAACTTCCTATATTCACTCTGCACAACCTCAACCCTTTCCCTAACTATATTGTTCTTACGAATATGTACAACAACTTTTGGCTTCTCACTTTCCCCGTTGACAATATGCTGCAATTGGTTTGAGACATCCTTGACCCTGAGTCCTGGAGAAGAGTCAAATCAGAGTCAGAACATGACCTTTCTCTCTCCACAGATTTTGCCAGACCTGAGTTTCTCTAGCACTTTGTTTTTGTTTAGCTTTGTTGGGAAATGCTGGAGGATGCCTGTTCAATCAGGTTGAGGAACTGTTAGTTCCATGTGCATTTTCAGACCTGATGTTCCAGCTTGCCAATCAAAACGTTGGCATCTTCCTTGGTGTAATGGATTCTGTCTACTTTTTGAGTAGTGAGCGTAAGCTTTCAGTACCCACTGAAGCAGATTGACAGTGAAGGGTCATACTGTTTTGGTCAGTGGCTGCTGGACTTAAGGTAAATAATGGCTGATTGGTGGGAGATCATGGTCCTTTCCCTCAATCAGAGACTGCCTGAAGTACCCATTCTTGTATACCAATTAAGTTGGGTTCATCACTTTTATCTGTTGTCTCCCTTGTGTTAATGTGCTGGAGCACCTTCTCGGTGCAAAGTTTTTGGAGACCCTGAGCTGTTTAAACATAGTATTACCCTCTCGGGCGACACAATGGCTCAGTGGTTAGCACTGCTGCCTCACAGTGCCAGGGACTGTCTTTGCACATTCTCCCTGTGTCTGTGTGGATTTACTTCCACAGTCCAAAGGTGTACAGGTTAGGTGGATTGGCTCTGCTAAATTGCCCACAGTGTCTAGGGTGGGAAATGCAGGGATAGAGTAAGGGGTGGATCTGGGTGGGATACCCTTCAGAGGGTCAGTATGGACTCAAAGGGCCAAATGGCCTGCTTCCAAGCTGTAAGCATTCTATGACTTCCACAGTTGAATCCAAAGGAATGCAAAGCAATACATATAACACCAGCTTGATTTGTCACTATTTGTGGCTACAACTCAATTGGCATAGCCACTGTTGTAATATAGGAAAAAACTTAGAAAGCGCCAAATTCAAAAAGTAGTGAAAATGTGAAATCCTGTCCCCAGAAATAGCGCAGGCGCAGGGTCATTTGAAGTTTAAGGCCAAGATGGATTGACATTGTTTAATCAGGCAAGGCCAGAGAGGTTGAATGGTCTAATCCTCTTCCTAAGTTGGTCTAAAATGATATAACATTTGTGCCTTTGTAAATTACACTGAAACACAATTTCACATTTTGAGTAAAATATTATGGAATGTACGTGACATAGATCATTTCACTTATTAGTTATTTTGTATTAAAAGCAGCCCTTGGTTTGCTATTAATTTACAATAAGCTTTATGCCATGTGGTTAGTAAATTTAATAGATGTTGCAATAAAGCTTCCACAAAATTATTTAAGCCACATGAGCAGTTTTTAATTTTAGTTATCAACAGAACATGACAAAGCTTAATTTCTTTAGGCACCACAGGGATATAAAGCTTATTGGGAGGCTGCTATCAATTGCACTGTGTGTGTTCCCTCAGTACTGTTCTGTTGGGAAATTTGGAATTTTAATATTCATCCACCACATCTGTCAGTGAACCAGAGTTGCTGTGTGAGTTTGAATTGAAGCCATATTCTGCCTAAGGTGTGAAATATTTTTCTCTATATTAACATCAAAGAAACTGATTATCACATTGCTATTTGTGGGAGCTTGCTGTGTGCAAATTGACTACTCCATTTCCTCCTTGGCAAAAGTGACTATACATCAAAAAAATACAGTATGCCTCAGAGCGTATTTGGCTATTGGGGTGTTCTTGGGTTCTGGAGAAAACAGTACAAAAGCGACTCTTTTCTCATCTGAAAATGCTTGCAGCTTTCTGATAAGCACTCAATGTGTTTCTTGATTGATATGTACAAACAGATGGCATATGTACATCATAACTTCCAAAAATACTCATCTATGTCAGATTTATCTTGAGCAAATTAGTAAATAATAGTTATCTAATCATCTACTTTAAAACAGTAGTCAGCTTGTCTGCTTTTGAAACCCCCCAACTGTACCTTTATAGAGTGAAGACTTGACTATTCTAATGACTGCTTAACCACCCTTCCACTTTGCATTCTCCTTGAACTTGCATTTGTCTAAAGCATTGCTGCGCGTATTCCAAATCACACGAAATCTCTCTCACTTGTTGTCATGGGGGAGTGATGGAAACTGGAGATGTAGATGAGCCAGAATTAGGAAGCATTGGCATCTCAAAAGATCATTTTGATCAAACAATTTAAAAGTAAGAAGGAAGGGTGGGATGGTGGCTCAGTGGTTAGCGCTGCTTCCTCACATTGCCAGGGAGCTGGGTTCAGTTCCACCCTCGGGCAACTGTCTGTGTGGATGTGTGGAGTTTGCACGTTTTCCCTTTGTCTTCATGGATTTCCTCTGGGTCCTCCAGTTTCCTCCCACAGTCCAAAGATGTGAAAGTTAGTTAGATTGGCCACACTAAATTCCCATAGTGTCCAGGGATCTGCAGGCTAGGTGGGTTAGCCGTGGGAAATGCAAGGTTACAGGGCTAGACTGGTTCTGGGTGTGATGCTCTTTGGAGGATGAGTGTCGACTCGATGGAACAAAAGGTCTGCTTCTACACTGATTCTATGAGAAGGAAGAGGAAATTTCCTGAAGAAGTTGTCTTCAGGGCTGTGGAGTTCAGCAGTAGATAAGTTGAGGCCAAAATGGAGGTGGGCAATGTTCAAGAGAGGAGATTAGGTGATCTTTCTGTTAAGCAAGTATGATGTTGCAAACTTAACATAAAAGATTGCACTTCTAAAGCACAAATTGTGCGTGTAGTCTAAAATGAGTTGCAGGTTGAGTCTGTGATTAACAAAGCGAATGGAATGTTGTCATTTATCTCAAGAGGGTTGGAATATAAAAGCAGTGATGTGCTTCTGAGACTTTATAAAGCTCTAGTTAGGCCCCATTTAGAATACTGTGTCCAATTTTGGGCCCCACACCTCAGGAAGGACATGCTGGCACTGGAGCGTGTCCAGCGGAGATTCACACGGATGATCCCTGGAATGGTAGGCCTAACATACGATGAACGGCTGAGGATCCTGGGATTGTATTCATTAGAGTTTAGAAGGTTGAGGGGAGATCTAATAGAAACTTACAAGATAATGCATGGCTTAGAAAGGGTGGACGCTGGGAAGTTGTTTCCGTTAGGTGGGGATACTAGGACCCGTGGGCACAGCCTTAGAATTAGAGGGGGTCGATTTAGAACGGAAATGAGGAGACATTTCTTCAGCCAGAGAGTGGTGGGCCTGTGGAATTCATTGCCACGGAGCGCAGTGGAGGCCGGGACGGTGAATGTCTTCAAGGCAGAGATTGATAAATTCTTGATCTCGCAAGGAATCAAGGGCTATGGGGAGAGTGCGGGTAAGTGGAGTTGAAATGCCCATCAGCCATGATTAAATGGCGGAGTGGACTCGATGGGCCGAATGGCCTTACTTCCACTCCTATGTCTTATGATTTGCATATTTTTAACAGTATATATTGGTATAGACAAAATAAGTTATAGCAACTTGAGATCTCTAGTTAAATTCAATGCCAGACTCATGGAAGGATTTGTTCCACATTAATAAGATGATTGCTGAGTTGTGTAAACCAGTTAATTGATCTTATTAATCAAATTCCTGTGAGAGTCCCTTTTATTTTTTCAATTCTTCTGTCCTAATGTATGTCACTATTGTAGAATAATGTACTGTAAATTATATCTTGAACTTAAGTCTCAATCTGAAGTGCTTGGCAGACAATCATAAATAATGCATTTCTGTTTGTGCTCAGATGAATTTAACTCAGAAATCTTAACATACGGGAACTTCATTGGAAAATACACTCACCATTGTAATGACATGTGAGATATGTAAATTATAGCAAAATTGTTTCTGTCCTTTGTGTGTTTCATCAAGCCTTTGCATATCCTGCTGTTTCTTCAAGAATGCAACTTTTTTAAGAACTGTACCATTATTAGTAGAAAATAGCTCAGTAGTCTTAAATTGCAAAGTAGATCCCACTGTGTTTGGATTAGGATAATAGTTTTAAAAATAATGTGCATTTTAGGTTTAAATGTAAATTGGAATGATTGCATATACATTATGTAATGGAAGTTCTAAAGCATATGATGTCTTATATGTGGTGTGCTGTGGAAAAAATGCTGTAAAATTAACAGGAATATTTTTATTTCGCATAAAAGATGTGATAAATTATCGAGCGCATCTGAGAATTTCTTTAAGTGATATGTACAGTAATTAGAAAATATCCCACTGTTTTCAGCGGTGCCTTTGGCCTTAAAAGATGCAATTATTTTCAAGCTTGAGCAAAGCTCTGCTTAAAATCTTAACTGACAATGACAGCCTCAATGTTTAACTTTCTATCTTTTCGTAGTTACATTTGTATTTGATTGCCATATTGAAATGTGCTTTTAAACTCTGGCCATTAGCTTTGTACATTTTTCCTTTTCAACTTCTACAGTCTGTCATTGACCTCCTGTTTAGGTGGCCCCTTCCCAATATAGCTTCTGGGGGAAAAAAAAATTTGCCTGAGAGAGCTTCTATTTTCCATAGCATTTTAGAATTGAATTAGAATTTCAACGGTTACCAATATGAATCATATAATGATTACAGTATCAAGTGAGGCCACTCATGCCATCAGATCTATGCAAACCGAAGGCACATTGACAGCTGTTCTTCCTCAGGCGGCTTACGAAATTCAACATGTCCATAAGGACCCTCACCAACTTCTACAGATGCACTACAGAAAGCATTCTGTCTGGGTGCCTAATGGCCTGGTATGGCAACTGCTCTGCCATGGACCAAAAGAAACTACGAAGAGTTGTGTGGATAGCCCACACCATCACGGAAACCAACCTCCCAAGCATAGATTCCATTTACACTTCTCTGCTGCGGAAAGACTGCCAACATCTTCAAACACCCTCCCATTCTGATAATGCTCTCTTCCAACTCCAGACAGAAGATACAGAAACTTGAACACATGTATTAACAAGTTGAAGAACAGCTTCCTCCCTGCAATGAGTAGACTGCTGAATGGACCTCTCTAACTTCAAATAATGTTGATCTCTCTAATGTTGACCTTGCTTTGCGCACCTCCTGTGCACCCATAACCTTGTATGCCTTGCTCTGTCTAAGCACCCTATGATCTGTATAACCTTGATTGCTATGATCTGCCTGTACTGCTCGCAAAACAAAGCTTTTCATTGTACTTAGGTACATGGGATTACAATAAATCAAATCAAATCAGCAAGGCACTTAATTCCTCCACTATTTTCCTGTAACCATGTAAATCTTTTCAGAGAGTGCCCCAATTCTGGTTTAAAAACCATGATTTTTATATGCTTTTAAACAGTTAGCACTGCTGCCTCACAGCGCCAGGGACCCGGGTTCAATTACAACCTCAGGCGACTGTCAATGTGGAATTTGCACATTCTCCCCGTGTCTGCGTGGGTTTCCACCAGGTGCTCCGGTTTCCTCCCACAATCCAAAGAAGTGCAGGCTAGGTGGATTGGCTATGGTAAATTGTCCATAGTGTTCAGCTATGTGTAGATTTGGTGGGTTATAGGGGGATGGGTCTGTATGGGACGCTCTGAGGGTCGCTGTGGACTTGTTGGGCCGAAGGGCCTGTTTCCACACTGTAGGGATTCTGTGATGATCGAATCTGTCTTCACCTCACGCTCAATGTATTTGTGTTTGTAACCATTTGCTGTGTTTTTCCACACACCACCATTGCTTAATCTGTCAGTTATCTACAGCAGTCATTCGTATGAATCAAGAAAAGTAGAGCTCCTAGTACTAACCGCTGGAGAAACCATCCTCCAGTCCAAAATATAACTGTTCACAATTACTCTTAAAGGAGAGATAGTGAAGACTTTGTTGCTACTTTGCAGAATCTTGTAGATTCCGGAAACGTTCCTATGTTTTGGAAAATGGCCACTATTTAAGAAGACAGGGAGAATAAAGAACTACATATCTGTTAATTTGGCATCCGTTGTAGGGAAAAAGTTAGAATCATTTATAGAGGGTGTGATAACCAGACACAGAAAATAATGATAATACTGACTAAGGTGAACGTAGATTTTTGAAAGGGAAGACATGTTTGACAAGCCTGTTGGTGTTTTGAAGATATGACTTGTCACATAGATAAAGGAGAGGTTTCATAGGCTTCATGAACCCTCATGGTAGCGTTTATCAACAAATGGAGCCAGATTTGTTGAACACCATTTGCATGTAACAAATCTGTGCTGCTGTCCTTAATCTGCATTTGTCCAAATGACATAATTTTAATCATTTCTAACAGCTTTCCCATGACGGAAGTTAAACTAACTAGCCTGTAATTGCTGGCCTTATCCTGTACTACTTACTTTGAACCAAGTCATCAATGATATGGAAGTGTTGGTGTTGGACTGGGATGGACAAGGTCAGAAGTCAGACAACAAGAGATTATAGTCCAGCAGGTTTATTTGAAATCACAAGCTTTTAGAGCAATGCTCCTTCGTCAGGTGAAGTTACCACGGTTGCAGATTGAACAGGCAGAAGGGGCATGGGTGACCGTTAGGCAAAGTAGAGGAAGGCAGGTAATGCAGCTGTACCCTGTGGCCATTCCCTTTTCTAATGGATATCTTTTTGGATACAGTTGGGGCAGGTTACCCTGTAGGGGAAAGCAGTGGCAGCCAACTTAATGACACCATGGGTGGATCTGCTGTATAAGAGGGGATGAAATAGAACAGCTTGACTATATTAGTAGCAAATTCTATTCTAAAAGGAACAGACAGACATTTCTCTGGCTGCAAAACAGACTTCAGGATAGTATATTACCACCCTTGTGTCTTGGTTAGAGATGTCGATGAATAGCTGCAAGGCATTCTGAAGGGGTATGGCAAACCGACAGAGATCCTGCTACATTTTGGTACCAGTGCCACAGGTAGCCAAAGATATGAGGTCCTGCAAGCAGAATTTAGGGAGCTAGGAAGTACATTTAAAAAACAAGATTGAAAATGTATTAATTTTTCAATTACTTCAGGTGTCATGTGCTAGTGAGTATAGAAATAGAAGGTTAGTCCAGATTAATGAGTAGCTGGAGAGCTGGTGCAGATTTCTGGGACATTGGAACCGTTTATGGGAGCGATGAGTCCTGTAGGAGGTCGAGGGGTTGGACCTAAGCCTGATTAGGACTGTCATGCTTGTGGGGAGCTTTGCTAGTGCTGTTGGGGAGAGTTCAATCCATCTTAGAAGAGGGATCCAGAGAACATTTTCAGCAGGGAAGATGAATGGTCAAATTTAGGAGAATGAGCAAGCAAGTCAAGAAGGCATGGAAGTTATAGGCCATCTAAGGTCGGGAAGTTTGATAAGTTTGGATGGTATTTATTTTAATACAAAAAGTCTGACAAACAAGGTAGATTAGCTGGGAACACAATTAAAATGTGGGATTACGACATCATTGCTGGTACTGAGATATGGTTGAGAGAGGCAAGGATCGGCAAATCAAAATTCCAGAATGGAGGGTATTCGTGTGAGACAGAAGGATGTAAAGGAGGAGGGGGCATCAGAATATTGATCGGGGAATCAATAACAGCAGTAAGGAGGGATGACATCTTAAAAGGTTCTCCAATGAGGTTTAGGGGGAGAGGAATTCTTAACATGCATTCAGGACAGCTTTTTAAGGCAGTGTGTAAAAGTGGGGACAGTCCTGCTCTTCATTTTAAGATATAAAGCTAAGCAATTTTCTTTTTTATTCATTCACGGGATGAGGGCGTCGCTGGCCAGGCAACATTTATTGCCCATCCCTAATTGCCCAGAGGACAGTTAAGAGTCAACCGTGTTGCTGTGGATCTGGAGTCACTTGTAGGCCAGACCAGGTAAGGATGGCAGTTTCCTTCCCTAAAGGACATTGGTGAACCAGATGGGTTTTTCCAACAATTGACAATGGTCACCATTAGACTGTTAATTCCAGATATTTACTGAATTCAAATTCCACCATCTGCCGTGGCGAGATTCGAACCCGGGTCCGCAGAACATTATCTGGGTCTCTGGGTTAACAGTCCAGTGATAATACCACTAGGCCATTGAAGTATCAGTGGGGGATTATTTTGCAGACAGTGATCATAACTCTATTAGATTCAAAATTGTTATGGAGAAGGACAAGAGTGGGCCTACAATCAAAGTTAAAATTGACCTCCCAATTTATACTAAGATCAGAAATGTTTTGGCCAAAGTGGACTGGCAGCTGATACTTTTAGATAAACCTGTGTTAGAGCCGTGAGTTGCATTCAAGAAGGAAATGAGGAGAGTACAGGGCCAACATGTTGCAATTAAGATAAATGGTGGGACCAACAAATCTAGTGAACTTTGGAGAAGAATGGATGTACAAGACTGGATAATGAGAAAAAGGGAGGTTGATGGCAAATACTGAGTGCTCAAAATAGCAGAAGACCCAGAGGAATACAGCATAGCGAGGGGAAACTTGAAAAGGAAATTAGGAGAACAAAAAAAGGCATGAAAGAATAATGGCAAGCAAAATATAGAATATACCAAATTATTTTATAAGTACATTAAGAATAATAAGGTAATGAGAGAATAACTAGGGACCATTAAGGACCACAGTAGTAATTTGTGCGTGGAGCCAGGGATTGGGTAGGATTGTAAATGAATACTTTGTGCTAGTATTCCCTAGTGAGAGGGATGATGTGGCTATGAAACATATCCAGCATTGTTGAGTGAGGCAAGGGAGGAAATGGAAACGATGGGCCAGTCAATCTAACCCCAGTGGTGAGGAAACTGGAAGAAATTCTGAGGGACAAAATCAATGTTCACATGCAGAGTAATCGATTAATCAAGAACAGTCAGCCTGGTTTTGTTAAGGGGAACTCATGTCTGACTAACTTGATTAAATTTTTTGAAGAGATTTTCCAGGTGTGTAACTGAGGGTAGTGCATTTGATGTAGTCTACTTGGACTTCATCAAGGCTGTTGGTAAGGGCCTGCATGGGACACTGATAGTGAAGCCCCTGGGATCCAAGAAAAATTTGGACAATTTGATACAGAATTGGATGAGTGGCAGAAAACAGAGGGTAATTTTTTTTTTGTGACTTGCAGAAATATTTGTATTATCTATAACTATGGACGAGGTGCTGGATGACTGAAGAGTGGCTAATGTTATGGAGATTTCTGAAGAAGGGTCTAGGCCCGAAACGTCAGCTTTTCTGTTCCTCTGATGCTGCTTGGCCTGCTGTGTTCATCCAGCTGTACACCTTGCTATCTCATGGTTAATGTTGTGTCTTTGTTTAAGAAAGGATGTAAGGAGAAACCTGGGAGTTATAGACTTGTGAGTCGGACTTAGTGGATAAGTTAATGGAGATGATTCTGAAAGATAGGATTTATATGCATTTGGAGAGGTAAGGAATGCTTAGGGATATGATGCAGGGTTTTGTGCCAGGGAAATTGTGAATCACAAACTTGATTGTATTTCTTGAGGAAGTAACCAAGAAGATTGATGAGGGCAGGGTGATAGACATTTTTTACATGGACTTTAGTAAAGCCTTTGTCAAGATTCTGCATGGTGGTCTAATTTGTAAAGTTAGATCACATGGGATTCAAGGTAAGCTTGCCAGTTGGATACAAAATTGGCTTAACAGCAGGAGAAAGAGAGTGATGGTGGAGATAACAAGCGTGGGCTGGATGAACACAACAGGTCAAGCAGCATCATAGGAGCAGGAAAACTTGACGTTTCAGGCCTAGACCCTTCATCAGAAATGGGGGAGGGGAAGAGGGTTCTGAAATAAATAGGGAGAGAGGGGGAGGCGGATAGAGGATGGATAGAGGAGAGGATAGGTGGAGAGTGGGGACCGCTTTGCAGAACACCTGCACTCAGTTCGCAACAAACAACTGCACCTCCCAGTCGCGAACCATTTCAACTCCCCCTCCCATTCCTCAGATGACATGTCCGTCCTCGGCCTCCTGTAATGCCGCAGTGATGCCACCCGAAGCCTGCAGGAACAGCAAATCATATTCAGCCTGGGAACCCTGCAGCCCAATAGCATCAATGTGGATTTCACAAGCTTCAAAATCTCCCCTCCCCCAACCGCATCCCAAAATCAGCCCAGCTCATCTCCACCTCCCTAACCTGTTTTTCCTCTCACCTATCCCCTCCTCCCACCTCAAGCCCCACCCCCATCCCCTATCTACTAACATCATCCCGCCCCCTTGACCTGTCCGTCCTCCCTGGACTGACCTATCTCCTCCCTACCCCCCTACCTACACCCACCTTTACTGGCTCCATCCCCGCCTCTTCGACTTGTCTGCCTCCTCTCCACCTATCCTCTCCTCTATCCATCCTCTATCCGCCTCCCCCTCTCTCCCTATTTATTTCAGAACCCTCTTCCCCTCCCCCATTTCTGATGAAGGGTCTAGGCCCGAAACATCAAGTTTTCCTGCTGCTATGATGCTGCTTGACCTGCTGTGTTCATCCAGCCCCATGCTTGTTATCTCGGATTCTCCAGCATCTGCAGTACCTTTTATATCTGTGATGGTGGAGAGTTGTTTTTCGGACTGGACGCCTGTTGGCAGCAGTGTTCCACAAGAATAGGTGCTCAGTCCACTTTTGTTTTTCATTTTTCTAAATGATTTGTATGATAACATGGAAGGGATGATTAGTCAGTTTGTGGATGACACCAAAACTGTTGTTATAGTAGACAGTGAAGAAGGTTATCTAAGATTAAAAGAGATCATGATCAATTGGGTCAATAGGCTGAGGAGTGGCAAATGGATTTAATTTGGATAAATGTCAGATATTCCATTTTGGTAAAACAAACAAAGGCAGGATATATACAATTAAAAGTAGGTAGTTTTGTAGAAAAGAGAGACCTAGGGGTTCAGGTACATAACTCTTGGAAGTTTGCATCACATGCTGACAGGGTGGTTAATAAAGCATTTAGTACGCTTACCTTTATTGCTCAGACCTTCTGAGTATAGGCATTGAGTTGTCATGTTGAGGTTGTACAGGACGTTGGTGAGATCTATTCTGGAGTACTATATCTAATTCTGGTCACCCTGTTATAGAACCTTATTATTAAGCTGGAGAGGGTTCGGAAGAAATTTACCAGCATGTTGCCCGACATGGAGGGTTTGAATTAAAAGGAGAGGCTGTAAAGGCTGGTACTTTTTTCACCGGCGTGTAGGAAGTTAAGGGGTGACCTTATGGAGAGGTTTATAAAATCATGAGGGTATGGATAAGGTGAGAATGTTGGGTGTTTTTACCCAGGTGGGTGATTTTAAGACTTGGGGGGTATATTTTCAAGCTGAGAGGAGAAATATTTTAAAAATACAGGCAATTATTTCTACACAGTGGTTCGTGCGTGGATGTGGGTACAGCTACAACGTTTAGGAGACTTTTGGATCAGTATATGAATAAGAAATGTTTGGAGGAAAATGAGCCAAGTGCAGGCAGGTGGGACTAGTTTCGTTTGGGATTATGATCGGCATGGACTGGTTGAACCAAAGGGTCTGATTCCTTGCTCTGTGACTCCATGACTGGAGGCCTGTGTCCAGTGAGGTTCCGCAGGGAACACTGTTGGGGTCCTTGCTAGTAGGGTATGTATGAATGATTTAGATTTGAATGTCGGAGGATTGATCAGTAAGTTCAGAGATGATATGAAAATTGGTGGGACAGTAACTAGTCATAGTCGTCAAGATCTACAGCACAGAAAAAGACCCATCGGCCCATTTTGTCTGTGCCGGTCGAAAACAACATCTAACTATTCTAATCCTATTTCTAGAACTTGACCTATAGCCTTAGAAATCCTTGACATTACAAATACACAACTAAACACTTCGTCAATATCATGAGGGTTTCTGCCTCCACCACCCTAACAGGAAGTGAGCTCCAGATTTGCACAACCCTCTGGGTGAAAGTGTTTTTCCTCTCATCTTCTCCAGACTTTCTTCCCCTTATCTTTAAATCTATTCCTGCTAGTCATTGATCCCTCCATCCAGGAGAGAAGTTTCTTCATGTCTACTCTGTCTGTGCCCCTCATAATTTTATATATCACAATTGTTGCAAGGTTGGGTAGAGTACTTATGGATTGGAAGGCAGGGTGTTAGAATTTGGTGTTTGTAAAATGCCATGGAAAAGCAGTGCATGGTCCCTTTAAAAGATGACATGCTTTTTCTGTGCTTAGACATTCAAAAGGGATGTCTGTGTCTTTGCAGGTACACAGAGCACCTGAATTGAAACATTTGTATCAAAAGGCTATACTTTTAAGAGGCAAAACAGCATTTTTATCAAGACAGCAGGTTTTCAAATTTAGCCAATTAATCTAAACCAGGTCCATAGATACCAAAAACCAGTTAAATTTAATTCTGATGGCTTTGACAACATAGGACCAATCCTATTGTAAGAAATTGATATGTCATTTAGGGTATTAAAGATGAAGGCATTTGGAAAATCATGGGAGAGCCAGCTATCATCTGTTAAGTGAACAACTCTCAGCTCTGAAAGAAAGGATCACTGGCTCTCACAGCATTCTCTAAGCCTTGGAGTAAGCGCCGTCAAAATTAAGGGTATCTACAACACAAATAGTTAATGTTACTGATAGAAGGCTTCACTGTGAAGGCATTCCTGACACAAGAATTCATTGGAGAAGACACACAACATTCTGGAAGATGTAATCAAGCTGTAATTTCGAGAGACTAAATTCTAATTTTTTAAATTTTACTTTCTCTATGTGGGACTTTTATTTATTGGAACAGCATACCATTAAATTCTTGTTTTATTTGGAAATAGTAGTTAAAAGGGGTTTATTGGGTTTGTTAATAGTTTAGTTACTTTGTTCACTGTTCGAGTTAGATAAATAAATTGTTACTTGTTCATTATAAAGAGCGAGTGTTGGTTTTATTTTTATTTAACATTTCGTCTATAACGGAGTGGGGGCTCTTTTAACAGATTATAGAGCGAGGCACACCTCTCTGGGCATCTTGGTTTTAGTTACCTTCAACCTCCACTTTATGACACAATCGTGTCCTTTCTCAGTCTCCTTTGCTTTAAGGAAAACAACTCCTGTCTGTCCAATCTCTCTTCATAACTGAAACACACCAGTCCATGCAATAGCCTGGCAAATCTCTTCTGCAACCTCTCCAGTGCAGTCACATCATTCCTATAATATGGATTCCAGAACTGCATACATTACTTTAGCTGTGATTTAAACAACATTTTATACAGTTCCAGCACAATTTCCCTACTCTTAAACTCTATGTCTTGACTACTAAAGGCGAGTTTCCCATATATCATCTTAATTGCTTTATCCACCTGTCCTGATACCTAAAGGGGCTGGTGTACATAAAGACTAAGATCCCTGTGAATCTCGGTGCTTCCCACCATTGATCATGGATTTCCTTGTCTTGTTTGTCCAGCCCATGTGCATCACTTCACATTTATCTGGACTGAGTTCCATTTGCTAATGATCAGACCATCTGACCAGTCCATCCATATCCTCTTGTAGTCTGTGACTGTCCTCCTCACTATTTACCAACTCATCAGTCATCTGTGAATTTAGTGATCAACACTTCTGTGCATAAGTCTAAATTATTTATATTAAATCTCATCCCTGGCTTCTGTGGAACCCCACTGGACACAGAATTCCAGTCAGAAAAACATCCCTCATCTGGGATCATCACCTTCTGCTTCCTGCCACTCAACTGATTCTGTATCCAATTTTCCAAATTTCCTTGGATCCTATAGGATCTTACTTTTGCTGTCAGTATCCCATGCAGGACCTTATTAAAAATCTTGTTGAAGCCCAAAAGACTATGTCAAATCAACCCTCACCTACACACCTGCTTACCTCTTCAAAAAATTTAGTCAAGTTGGTCAGACATGAGCTCCCCATAACAAAACTGGGCTAATTGAGCTTGATTAATCCCTGCCTTTCCATATGCAGATTAATTCTATCCCTCAGAATTGTTTCCGGTAGTTTCTCCACCACTAAGGTTAAATTGACTGGCCTGTATTTTCTGGTTTATCATTGCTCCCTTCTTGAACAATGGTACCACATTGGTTGTCCTCCAGTTCGCTGGTACCTCTCTTGTGGCCAGAGAGGAATTGAATATATTTACAAGGACCCCTGTTATTTCCTCCCTTGCCTCACTTTTCAACCTTCATTTCATCCAACTCTGTAGATTTATCTACTTTTTAGCCTGCCAAACAATCTAACATCTCTTCTGACTATGCTAATTTATTTAATTGTATCACAGATCTTTCCCCTGATTTTTATTCCCATATCGTCCGTCTCGGCAGTGAATATTGATCTAAAGCATTCATTTAGAATCCTGCCAACATCCTGTGATTCCATACACAAATTATCACTTAATAGGCCCTCCCCAGTCCCTCACTATCCTTTTACCCTTATGTAATGTGAAACAACTTAAGATTTTCTTTACTTAGCCTACAATTATCCTTTCTTATCTCCTTTTAGCTGTCCTAATCTCCCTTTTAAGTTCCCTATTGCACGTTCTATGAGCCTCTTGAGTTTCTGGTGTAATGGTATCTGCCATTAGCCAACCTTTTTCTTTGAATCCAATCCTTTATATTCCTTGCTTTCCAGGTTTTACAGAATTTGAAGGTCCCACCCTTTTTTTTAATGAAATATTTTGGTCCTTTGCTCTCCATATTTCCTTCTTGAATGCATCCTAATGTTCTGAGACAGTTCTACCTGTCATTGGGGACCCTACAGTCTTCAGAATTCAATATCAAGCTCAATAATTTTAGGACCTGAAAATCTTCTTTCATATCCTTTACCCACCCCCACACCCCAGGCCTCGTCGTAACATGTTTCAGAGATAGTAGGAACTGCAGATGGAGAATCTGAGATAACAAGGTGTAGAGCTGGATGAACACAGCAGGCCAAGCAGCATCAGAGGAGCAGGAAGGCTGACGTTTCAGGCCTAGACCCTTCTTCAGAAAATTTGACCTGGCAAAGAGTGAATTTATTACCTAAAAATTAGTAACACAGTCAAATTGACATATTGTAGAAATAAGAGGCGATTCCAAAAATATAAAAGTTAAAGGGCGGCACAGTGGCTCAGCGATTAGCACTGCTGCCTCACAGTGCCAGGGACCCAGATTCACTTCAAGCCTTGGGCGACTGTGTGAAGTTGCACATTCTCCCCGAGTCTGCATGGGTTTCCTCCGGTCTCCATTTTCCTTCCATAGCCCAAAGCTGTGCAGGTTAGGTGGATTGGCCATGCTAAATTGCCCATAATGTCCAGGGATGTGCAAGTTAGGAGGATTAACCATGCAATGTCACAGGGATAGGGTAGGGCGGGTGAATCTGGGTGCGATGCTCTGTGGAGAATCGGTGTGGACTTATTAGGCCAAATGGCTCATTTTCACACTGTAGATATTCTTTGATTCCATGAAAGAAGAATAAGAGGACAAGTAGCAGTAATAGTTTGACAACAAGCCCTATGCAACACAATGGGAACATCATGAGAAGTAGAAAACCTTTAGAAGGTAAATGAATAAAAGATGCCAAACAAAGAGAACTAAATAGTTTAAAGAATTGGTGTATGCACTGAGGTACCAGAAAGGGAACAGCCAATTGTATGTGTTTTGTTCTAAGGTAGCTGAACAGCATAGAGTTGTGACTGTTTGGGTGAGGAGCCTTCGGACTTTTACAAGGGAAGTTGTTTTGGGTTGCAGTAAAGAGCATCCCACCCTTGAAGATAACCAGTTTTCCTTTATCAGTAGCTATAAGCTGTGACTTGTAATTAACCAGTCAGAAACCTTTATGAATATGAACCAGCCATCCTGTGCTTTCTGCAAACAAGTAAAAATGCTTGGAGAAGGATGATTGAGAAGCAGCATCCTGATCAGTTAAATGATCATCTCAGTAGACTCTGTGGATGAACCACGGAATTGCCTTCCCAGCCTTGCCCTCCCTGCATGTACTTTTTGTGCCCATTTATGTCAGCCTGTATGTGTGTAGGGGGAATTTAAAAGGGGGTAGAGGTTAACTAGTAGAGTTATATGCTAGTGGTTCAAAATGGTTTACTTGTAACTAGATTGTGTTTATTTGTAGTAAATGTAAATCTTGTTAAGTACAGTAACCTGGTTTGAGCTTTCTGTCAACCTAAAAGATGGGTAGATTTTGGGATCCGGTGTACTTTTTAAAATCTTCAACTTTTATGATGACTCCAGGGGAAAAGCAGCGAATAGCATGTTTCTAGTGTACTATCCCAGTGAGGTATTACGCAACACAAATTCTATAAAAGCAAAATACTGCAGTTGTTGGAAATCCAAAACAATACAGAGAATGTTGGAGAAACTCAGCAGGTCCGGAGAGAGAGAAAGGTATTAAGACTTTGAGTCCGGTATGATTTTTCTTCACAACAGTTATGCTCTGTTTAAAGACAGATTATACAATGTAATTTCACTCTACTTTCTTATTTTTGTCCATGTCCTAATTAGTGCAAGACAAAAAAAGCTTTAATAACGTGTCTCACTTTCATCAATCTCCTTGTTTGGAATATCACCATAAAATCTTTAACATCCACGTGAGAGAGCAGACATGACCTTGATTTAATATCTTGTCTGAAAGATAGCACTTTCAACAATGCAAAACGCCCTCAATAAAGCACTGGAGTGTCACATTTTACTTTTGTATTCACATCCAGGAGTGCGACTTGACCTCACAACCTTCTGACCGAGAACCATGGCTGATGCATAATTTACCTTTAAAGATGAGTTTTTGAAATGTTGAAAATATTCATGAGATTACCTTTAATTGCCTTAGTTCTAGTCATCTGAAAAATCATGTTTTAAGTTTCCTTTCGCAGCTTTAATCCTTTATCCTTTGTAACGTCCTAAGGAACCTACACAGTGTTTGTTCTGCAGCTTTTATATTCTTCCTATAATGTGATACTCAATGCTGTACGCGGTGCTCCCAGCTAAGACCTGTATGAGACTAATGTTATCTTAGATCCTGTATTGTATGTTTTAAGGCATCAATACAGAGAAAAAAAGTGAAGTAAATGTGTGCTACCCCCATTTATGCAGTCACTTTCCGACACTCAGCACTCATTCCAAGGTTAAAGTAGAATTCAATACTGTTTTCTGAGTGAAATATGGGAACTTTGGAGATAATTGTCCCTATACCACATAAACAGTTCAAACCCTTATCGGTGCTCTAACTAGCATCAGATTAGTTTTGTTAATCATTGGAATTGCTGAAGCTGTAGTACAAGAAGGAGTTTCTTCTCTAGCTTCTCTAGTCAAATTTTGCTGTGTCAATTAAAAGAAAGGACTGTGTCGTGATGATCCTGTGAGTGGAATATCTGGCTCTCAGTTGCTCCTTGCATAAATGTTTTGTTTGTAATTTTTCTGTCTTTAGTGAAAGCTAAGAGGCTAGGACCGGAACAACACCACGAGCAGCTGCAGTTACATTGAACATTGGACAAGTGGCGGGCCAAGACACGGAACAACAGTTCCATTGAGAGGAGAATGATAATACTGCCTTTTCAATATCTGGATTGATCTTGGAACCTATATTTTCACAGATGAGCTTAAGCAGCTCTCTTGTAGGTCAATAGTTTTTGAAATTTAACCTTAAGTAGATTTTCCTAGTTATTATCAAATTGTAAATGCAGTTACATCTTACCTGAATTTACTCTTCATAACAGCCACAGGATTATGCTGTTTAAATTTTGGAGGTAGACCGTACAATGCATGATACCAACGTTATAACCAAACCCACTTGTCAGGTGGAATAATTTTTAACCTTTTATGGAAGCTCGGACTTAAATTATGACTTGAGTAATTAGTTGGTGGAATATATTCGAGACTGCCTGGGACAGTTTAAGAAAGTGGCCTTGAACAGAAGCTACAAGTCAAGATGCTCGACAGAACCCATTTTAAATATTGTGTGGATTCTCTATTGGTTGTCAAGTATAGTTGACATGTTTCAGCTATCCAAAGCCGTGGTTTGATTAAATTGCAGTTCTATAAGCAGTTCTGAGTACCACATCTGAGGAAGGGTATGTTGGCCTTGAAGTCAGTGTAGTGTAGATTTGGATTTTAGGTGTTAAATTCCGGAGGGATTACACAGATTTACCATCCCCACAGACCTCCCCCTCAACGAGGACGAAAGGTCAGTCCTCAGCAAAGGACTCACTTTCATTCCTCTGTGCCCACACATCAATGAATTCCATTCACGTTTCGATGTCAAACACTTTGTGTGCCACCTCCGCGCCTTTTTCTTTAACCACGAGTCTAACCCACCCTCTGCAGACCCCTTCTTCTGCTTCCAACAAACCCCATCCTCCTGGACACCACCCCATGGCCTCCTACACTCCCTCAACCTCTTTATTTCCAGCTGTCTTCATGACATCAATTGCCTCAACCTCTCCACCCCTCTCATTCCAACCCCTCCCCGACGGAATGCGCAGCCCTCTGATCCAACCCTAACCTCACCATCTAACCCGCAGATAAAGTAGACGCAGTGGTGGTATGGCACACTGACCTTTACATAGCCAAGGCCCAGTGCCAACTCTCTGACACTTCCTCCTACCGCCCCCTCAATCATGACCCCACCCCTGGATCACCAAGCCATCATCTCTCAAACCATTCATAACCTCATCACCTCAGGTGACCTCCCACCACAGCCTCCAACCTCTTTGTTTCCTGCACCGCCCGTTTCTATCTCCTTCCAAAATCCACGAACCTAACTACTCTGGCCGATCCATTGTCTCTGCCTCCTCCTGCCCCACTGAACTTATCCCTGCTTACCTTGTCTCTGTTTCCTCCCCCGGTCCAGGAACTTCCCACCTACGTCGGGACAGCACTCACGCCGTCCACCTCCTCCAAGACTACCAATTCCCTGGCCCTCAACACCTCGTCTTCACTATGGATATCCAGTCCCTGTACACTTGTACCCCCACGTGGATGGCCTAAAAGCCCTCTGCTTCTTTCTCTCCCACAGGCCCAACCAGCCCCCCTCCACTGGCACTCTCATCTGCTTAATTCAATTCGTCCTTACCCTTAACAACTTCTTCTTTAACTCCTCCCACTTCCTATAGACTAAGATGTGGCCATGGGCACTCGCATGGGCCCAAGCTATATGCCTGCCTCTTTGTAGGATACGTGGAACAGTCCCTCCTCCACTGCTGCACTGGCACTGTCCCCCGCCTCTTCCTCGGCTGCATTGATGACTGTATCAGCACTGCCTCGTGCTCTCACGAGGAGCTTGAATAGTTCATCAACTTTACTAACAACTTTCACCCCAACCTCAAATTCACCTGGACCATCTCCAATACCTCCCTCTCCTTCCTGGACCTCTCTGTCTCCATCTCTGGTGACCACCTCAAAACTGACATCTATTTCAAAACCACCGGCTCCCACAGCTACCTGGACTATACTTCCTCTCATCTACCTTCCTTCAAGAGTGCGATCCCCTACTCCCATTTCCTTCACCTCCTTAACGTCCCCCCTCTAGTGATTGAAAATGCCCCCAACCTCATCTCTTGCATTTCCCACACTTCTGCCCTCACATTTCCTCCCCCCCTAACAAAAACAAAGACAGAATTCCCCACGTCCTCGCATCACCCCACCAACCTCCGCATCCAACGTGTCATTCTCCGCCATTTCTGCCACCTACAATCCAACTCCACAACCAAAGAGAGATTTCCTTCCCCACCCCTATCTGCCTTTCATAGGAATCGCGCTCTCCGCGACTCCCTCATCCGCTCACACTCCCCAATAACCCCACCACCCCGGCACTTCTCCCTGCAACCGCAGGAAGTGCTGCACCTGCCCCCTACACGTTCCCTCTCACCTCCATTCAAGGCACAAAACAAACCTTCCACATTAGATAGGGGTTCACCTGCACATCCGTTAACTTGTTCTACTGCAGCTGCTGCTCCCAATGTGGCCTCCCGTACACTGGTGAGACCAAGCGTAGACTCAGAGACCGTTCTGTCGAGCATCTGCGCTCTGTTTGTGAGAAACGACAACATTTTCCAGTTGTGAACCATGTTAACTCCCCCTCCACTCCCTGGGTGACGTGTCTGTTCTGGGCCTCCTCCAGTGTCGCAGTGACGACATCTGCAAACTGGAGGATCAGCACTTCATATTCCACCTCAGGAACCTACAGCCTGATAACCCAAACATGGATTTCATCAGTTTTAAAATCTCCCTACTGCTGGCCTCGTCCCATGTTCAAACCTCCCTCTCATCCCCACCTCCTCGACCTAACACAACCTGTCCACCATCTCTCCCACCTATCCGCCCCTCCCACATCACTGACCAATCCCCACCACTCCCTACGTGCACTCACATATCACCATCCCACTGCAGCCCTACCCCTCCTCTCTCTATTTATTTCTGAGATCCCTTTCCCCCTCTCCATTTCTGAAGAAGTGTCCCGACCCGAAATGTCAACTTTCCTGCTCCTCTGATGCTGCCTGGCCTGCTGTGTTCCTCCAGCTCTACACTGTGCTATCTCTGAGTCTAGCATCTGCAGTTCTTGCAGGCTCTTACACAGACAAGTGTTGTATTCATTGGAATTTAGAAGGTTAAAGGCAGTTTTCATCAAAGTTTTCAAGATATTAAGGGTAGTTGATAGTATAAATTGAAACTGTTTGTGTCATTTGGAAAGTGTACGGTGATGGGGCATAATCCAACAATTAGAACGAGGCATTTCTGAAGTGAAATTAGGAAATATCTCTACACGCAAAGATATTGAAGTTTGGAACTCTCTTTAGTAAACAATAATTAATATTAGGTCAGTTAGTTTTAAGGATACTATTGATAGTGTTTTGTTAAGCAAAATTATTAAGGAATATTGGGCAAAGGCAAGAATATGTTGGTAGATCACGTATCAGCCATGGATGGCAAAAGAGACTTGAGATGCCGAACAGCATATTCTTCCTGCATTGTTTGCCACTATCAGCATCACAAACCAACAACATAATCTGTGGTACTATGGGTTTTGGAACAACCTCAAGTTCAATCTTACTGAGTAAAAGCTGTTGTCTGAACACAGTGTGGTTTATTGCATGACAGCAATTAGGTACAAGCTACACTAGTTAATTGGGGGCTCTTGTGGCACAGTGATATGGCTCCTACCTGTGAGCCGGGAGGCCTTGGCTTGATTCTCACGAAGGTATGTAAAAGTATGTAATGATATCTCTGAGCAGGTGCCTTAAAAATAATGGTTTCTTTACCTCTGGGCTAGGAGGCCCCATTTGAGTCCCACCTGCTCTAGATGTTTGTCATAGTGTGTCTGAACAATTAGCTGTTATCTAACAATTAGCTAATTAAACGTTGTTGCTAAGATTCCTGGGAGACCCAGATGATATGTCATCTCCTTTCAAGAATCATAGGCCTTTTTCTCAGTTCCGTACCAAAGACTGTTCTGACATCATCACATTGGATGGACCTTAATACAGTCTCCAACATTAACCCTTTCAAAACCATCACCTTACATAACTTCTTGAGAGGGAAAGATTCTGTTATGTGAAAGGTGGCATGAGGGAAAGATATTGAGCAGGTTGGTGTTGAAGTGGGAGGTATACCACTGTCTGCCACCACAGGGGGCAAATTCTGGGGAGAACAGGTTGACAAGCAACTTCAGCAGGGCAGAACATTGCTTTCCTCAGAAATTATCCAATTGGAAGCTCATGGGTGACCACTTAAGTGTCTAATAGGCTGACATGATGCAAGGAGGGGATGACCCACAGTCTTTTAGCACAAAAGCAGAAGATCCTTCCCTGACTGTGGGTATATTAAGAGGTTGAATGCTGAGGGAAAAAGCAAAAGCTAGCCAACCTGTAATTGAAGTCACTGTTTTTATGATTTATGCTGTTGCACAGACAAATGGTGTAATTACTATAAAAGTATTTTTAAAAGAATTCACATTAACTAGTGTTTACAATTTCTGACATCTCTTGTCAAGTTACAATTGATCTGGCATTAATTCTTGCCAGTAAAGTATGATGTATTGGAGCTAGTTTGGCAAAAATTGCAAGTGTTATTTTGGCTTATGAATAAAGCATTATATCATCTTAAACTAAGTTTTGCAACAGAGATGCCTTTTTGTTAAATATGGAAGATGGACTACATGTGCCTAATTGAAATTCTCCTACTTTAGTTTTTAAAAAAATTTGTTGCCGTTCCTGCAGACGGAAGCCATAGTTTACAAGCCGTGTCAGAGAGATAATAACAGGATTGCATTTCCTCTCTCATACTGCTATCTATGCATCTTACCTCTGATTGGCATTTCTTTGCTGAGTTTATTATGGATTTCAGTAATTGAGCTGCTGTTTGACCCTGAAAGGGGAGCAAGAGGATGAAAGTAAATGCACAAATCAATGTCACTTCCTGTTCCATCAGGACAACTTGGCTCCAGACTCTTATCTTGGACCAAATATGAAAATACCAGACTTGAATCGTTGATTCTGTTTCTTTTCCCACAGGTGCTGCCATACCTGCTGAGGTTCCCTAGCATCCTCTTGTTTGCTTCTGTTTTTCAGCTTCGGTAATGTTTTGCTTTTATTTGAATGAACAAAAGTGTTCAATTTCAGACCTGAGGCGAAAGTGACAGTTGTTGACATCAAAATGGCATTGGATCAAGTCTGACATCAATGATCCCTAACAAAATTGACGTCAGTCGGAATTGGGGGAAAGAGCTCGCCACTGCCTAACATAAGTGAAGATGGTTGTAATTATTGAAGGCCAATTATCTCAATCCCGGGATATGTGAGGTGGTTGTGTCGTAGTATTATTACAAGACTGGTAATTAAGAGGTCCAGGTTAGTGCTCTGGGGTCTTGGGTTCAGATTGCACCATGGCAGCTGGTGTAATTTAAACTAAGTTAAGTGAAAACTAGTCTGTTATAATGGTGATCATGGTGCAATCATTAATTATTGTAAAAACCTACATTCCTTTTGAGTCTTAACCACCCTCTGACCATCAGTTCAATGGATAATTAGGGATAGGCAACAAATTATGGCTTTGCCATCAATACCCACATCCCTGAAAGAAGTTTTTAAAAATATTATTGTGGGAGTTTCTCAGAGCAGTTTGCTGGATCTAAACATATTCAGCTCTTACATCAGTGAACTGGCCTCGATTAAAGGCCAAATAGTAGCCCTTGGCTAATGATTGCATAGTTCAATTGCATTAGTAACTCATCAGATAAGAAAGGAATTCAAGCCTACACACAGCAAGGATTGGACTGATGAGCGGCAAGGAACATTTGTGTGACATGAGTGCTAAATATGAACATCTTCAACCAGAGAGTCTTGATTCTCAACAAGTAAGTCCACTTTATATTCAATTACATCACTATGATTGAATCTCTCATCATCAACATCCTGGAGGTGGGATCACCATTGACCAGAAACTTAACTAGGCCAGCAATATAAATGTTACGGTGTTAAGAGAAATTCCATGAGTAACTCCCCTCCGTATTCCTCAAAGGTTGTTTCATTGCTCACTAAGCACAAGTGTAAAATGTAATTAAATGTTTTCTAATTGTGAGTGCAGCTAGAAGAACACTCAAGAAGCTCGATACCTTCAAGAGAATGTGGTCCATTTGATCAGTGCACTGCCCGTCACTTCAAGTGTTAACGCCTTCCAACCCTAATGTACAGTGGCAGCAATGGTGTGACACCCACAAGATGAACTGTAGCAACTCACCAAAACTCATTTGATTACACCAAGGCCTCATTTGAAACCTCAACCTCTGTGACCTAGACAGGCAAGAGCACAGGATGGCTGGGCAAACATCCTTCTGCAAGTTCTCTGCCATTCTCACTTGAATGAATTTATTCAATATCATGAAGTCAAAATCATGTAATTTAAGCAATTAAATACTCATTGATGCCACATCCTTTGAATACATTTTCATTGTCCATACTGGACAGCATCTAGCTATTTATTTTTGGAGAAGTTTTCTCAGTTACTTTTAGTCAGCACTACATGTTAATTACTTGAGGATTCTCCTCCTACCATGGAAATGCTGGTTGCATAAAGGGTATTTGGTGCTACGCTTATTTAATACACATGTGAAAATATTCTAAACTTTTCTAGGGGCTGACACATTTTTCAATAAACTGGAACATTAAGTCAATTAAATTCAGAGTTTGCGAGCAAACACGATAACTCAGTGATTTATTTGGATGTGATGGATTCTAGTTCAAGGAAGTTTGGGATTTTGGCAGGTCTTGCACTAGATGTTTTCTGCATTACTTATTCAATTCTCATTGTTTGCTGATAGTGTGCTTCTTGCAACCACTTCTTTGATGTTCTCATTATGAAGATTTGGTTCAGAGTTTCTAAAGATGACTGTTAAAATTTCTGATAATCTGCTTTACTTTATTATTTTGACTTGATAGAGGTGTACAAAATGATCAGAGGTATAGATAGAGTGGACAGCCAGAGATTTTTTCCTAGGGTGGAGATAGCTAATACGAGGGGGCGTAGTTTTAAAGTGAGTGGAGTTAGATATAGGGGAGACGTCAGAGGTAGGTTCTTTACTCAGAGCGTGGTAGGGGCATGGAATGCATCGCCGGAACTGGTAGTGGAGTCGGCCTCATTAGGGGCATTTAAGCGGCTATTAGATAGGCATAGGGATGATAGTATAAGGTAGGGATGGAGGTTGGATAGACCTTAGGTTTAGGGTAAAAGTTCGGCACAACATCGTGGGCCGAAGGCCTGTACTGTGCTGTACTGTTGTATGTTCTATTTCTACTTATAACTTTAAAACCATTTGCTGTTTGATAGTGGCATTTTGCTGACAGTGAATACAGGAGTATCTCTGGGGAAACCTACGCATACTTCAGTGCAAAATAACTTGGTGAAAGAATAATTACTGCTCTAACATGCACTGCTTCAATTCAGAGCATGCATAAAGGTGTAAATTTTTAATTATTGGTATTTTGCTGTGAGCGTGGATAGAGTGGAATGTGAGCCTAAATTATAATATTCCTATTACACCAAAGAAAAGTTGATGGCTTTATTTTTTGAGCTACTCTTTTCATTAGCTAACTTCTTTCATCAGGTGTTCTGATCTGAGTAAATATATGTTTATAGTGAAGAATGTGTTACTTTTTAAAAGCATTTGAATTATAGCACCTAACTGTTTTCTTTTACAGCCCTCACCAAACTTGAATTTCTCATTACTCTGAGGCTGTTGTTTAAAATACCATGGACTGTCTACAGTAACTTGTGGAGAGTGTGGAGGCAACATTATCACTTTGCGCAGGTTACAGTTTATCTGTAATCTGTGTATGGCCAGTGCCTTAGATGCAACATTAACAGAATAGTGTATTCAAGAAAGATTTTTTTTCAGTTATAGTGCACACACTCATTGGAGATGAAAAGTTGAAGAACAGGAGGTTTAAGATGCTCCTTTAATTTAAATGTTTGCAGATGCAGCCCCATTTTTACGGGAAAATGATAAGGAGGTGGAGGAAGAAGGAGGCTAAATGATCTGCCTCTACTTGTTGAAACAAATCTCTGGAATATAAGTAAGGGTAGTCAGGTGATTTTACATGTGCATCCCTTGGGTCGTTGTTAATCTTGGACAGAGACGAAGTGATGCAAAAACGTGTGGGTGAGCAACAAAGTGATTAGTGAAAGGCAATGTACGCACAGATTGCATAGATAATTGCGCAGGTAACCTTATTTGAATAACCAGAGGATATTTGTGGATAAATATGAAGTAATGGAAAGGTGATGGCCGAATGGTAGTATCGCTAGAGTATTGATCCAGAAATTCAGCTAATGTTCTGGAATCTGGGTATGAATCCCGTCACAGCAGATGGTAAAAATATAAAATATAAAATACAAAATATCTGGAATTAAGAATCTACTGATGACCATGAAGCCATTGCAAATTGTCAGAAAAATCCAGCAGGCTCACTAATATCATTCAGGGAAAGAAATCAGCCATTCTCACTTGGTCCGTGACCCCACTCCAACAGCAATATGGTTGACTCTCAACTGCCCTCTGAAATGGCCTAGGAAGCCACTCAGTAGTATGAGTTGTTATGAATTTTCAAAAAAGAAATGAAACTATACAAACCACCTGGTATCCAATGCGACACTGGAAACAGCATAAAGAATAGGAGGAGGAGTAGACCATCTGGGCCATCGCCATTCAATAAGGTCATGGTTGATCTTTTCATGGAGTCAGGCCCACTTACCTGCCCGCTCACCGTAACCCTTAATCACTTTACTGTTCAAAAATCCGTCTTTGCCTTAAAACATTTAACGAGGCAGCCTTAATTGGCTTCACTATGCAGTAAGTTCCACAGATTCACAATCATTTGGGTGAAGAAGTTCCTCCTCAGCTCAGTCCTAAGTCTGCTTCCCCTTATTTTGAGGCCATGCACCCTAGTTGTGGTTCCACCTGCCCGTGGAAACAACCTCTCTGCTTCTATCCTACCTGTTCCCTTCATAATTTTATATTTTTCCAAAAGATCCCCCTCATTCTTCTAAATTCCAATGAGTGTAGTCCTAGTCTACTCAGTCTGTCCTCATAAGATGACATTCTCAATTCTGGAATCAACCTAGTGAACCTCTGGTGCACCCCCTTCAGTGTAAGTGCATCCTTTCTCGAGTAAGGAGACCAAACCTGTACACTGTACCCCAGGTGTAGCCTCACTAGCACCCTGTACAGCTGCAGCATAACCTCCCTATTTTTTATCTCCATCCTTCTAGCAATGAAGGATAATATTCCATTTGCCTTCTTAATTGCCTCATTTATGCACAAGGACACACCAGTTTTTTGCCACAGCAGCATGCTGCAATTTTTCATCATTTAAATAATAGTCTTTTCCTGTTACTCCTACCGAAATGGGTGATGTCACATTTATTAATATTATACCTTATCTGCCAGACTCTTACCCACTCACTTAAACTATCTGTATCCCTCTGCGCACTTTGCTGGACCACTCATTTTAGTGTCATCTGTGAACTTTGACACACTACACCTGGTCCCCAACTCTAAATCATCTATGTAAATTGCAACCAATTGTGGTCCTCGCACTGATCTTTGAGGCACACCACAACCCACTAAGTACTGAACCAGAAAGACACCCATTTATCCCCACATCCCATACTAATACATTACCCGTAACGCCAAGCACCTTTATCTATGCAACCGCCTTTCGTGCGGCACCTTGTCGAATGCCTTCTGGAAGTCCAGATACGCAACATCTACCAGTTCCCCATTATCAACTAAATTAGTTAAACATGACCTGCCTGTTGTGAACAATGGAAACAACCCTGTTGACACTGCAAAATCCTTCTTAATAACATCTGGGAGCTAGTGGCTAAATTCGGAGAGCCTTCTCACAGACTAATCAAACACCATACGGCCTGACAGGAATCATACCTTATCGACAATGTACCAAACATCACCATCACCATCCCTAGATCTATCCCGAGACTTAAGTGTATCCATTAAGTGTTATGAGCAATTTGTAGTCTCATGGCCCAGCATATCTCCCATTCAACCATTACCATCAAGCCAGGGGATCAATCCCGGTTTCGTGGAGAGTATAGGAGGACGTGCGAGTAGCAGCACCAGCCATACCCAAAAATGAGGTGTCAACCTGGTGAAGCTACTAAACAGGATGACTTTCATGCCAAACAGCATAAAGGGCAAGTGATAAACAGAGCTAAGTGATGATACAATCAATAGATTAAATCTAGGCTCTACAGGCCTGGGATATCCAGTCATGGAATAAACAGCTCACTAGAGGAGGAGATTCCAAAAATATCCCTATCCTCAATGATGGAAAAGCAATGCAAAAGATAAGGATGAAGCACTCACAACAATCTTCAGCAAGATGAATAAGTATCAATTGGATGATCCATCTTGGCCTCTGCCAGTGGTCCCAATATCCCAGATGCCAAATTTTAGCTACCTCGATTCACTCCACGTGATATCAAGAAATGGTTGGAGGCACTAGATAGTGCAAAGGCTCTGGGCCCTGACAATTTCCTGGCAATAGTACTCAAGACTTGTGTTCCAAATTTTGCCACTCCCCTCGCCAGCTGTTGCACAACGGTTATAACACTCATGTCTACTGAACAAAGTGCAAAATTGCCCAAGTATATCCTGTGAACAAAAAGCCAGACCAATCCAGCCCAGCTGTTTACTGCCATATCTGTCTACTCCCTATCATCAGGAAAGTGATGGAAGGGGTCATCAGCAGTGCTATCAAACAGAACCTGCTCAACAATAACCTTTTCAATGACACCCAGTTGGGGCTCTGCCAGAGCCACTCAACCTCTTACATCATTATAGCTTTGGTTCAAACATGGACAAAAGAGCTGAATTCCTATGGTGAGGTGAGAGTGACAGCCCTTGACATCAAGGCCACATTCAACAGAGTGTGGCATCATCCAATGGATGGAAGACTGGAATCAATGGGTATTGGGGACAAACTCTCCACTGGTTGGAGTCATACCTCGTACATAGAAAGATGGTCATGATTGTTGGCGGTCAGTCATCTTAGTTCCAGGACATTTCTGCAGGAGTTCCTCAGGGTACTTCCCTAGGCTAGGCCACCTAGACCTAGCTGCTTCATCCGTGACCTTCCTCTATCGTAAGGTCACAACTGGGATATTTGCTGATGATTGCACACTGTTCAGCACTATTCATGACTTTTGATCTGGACAATATCCAGACTTGGACTGACAAGTGGCAAGTAACATTCACGCTACACAAATAACCATTTCCATTAAGGGACAATCTAACACTGTCCCTTGAAATTCAGTGGTATTACCGTCATTGAATCCCCCACTATCAACATCCTTGGGGTTACCATTGACCAGAAATTCAACTGGACTCATGATATAAACACAGTAGTTGCAAGAGCAGATCAGGGGCTAGGAACACTGGTGAGTAACACACCTTCTGACTCCCCAAAACCTGTTCATCACCCATAAAGCACAAGTCCGGAGTGTGATGGAATAATACCCACTTGCCTGGATGGATAGGTGCAGCTCCAATAATATTCAAGAAGCTTGACACCATCCAGAATAAGGCAGCCTGCTTGACTGGCACCACATCCACAAGCATCTACTCCCACCACCAATGACACTTAGTAGCAGCAATGTGTGTTATCTATAAAATGCATGACAGAAATTCACCAAAGATCCTTAGACAGCACCCTTCAAATCAATGACAACTTCCATCTAAAAAGAAATGTGCAACAGATACATGATAGCACCACCAACTTGCAAATTCCCCTCTGAGCTACTCTTCGTCCTGACCTGGAAATATGGTGTCGTTGCTTTGCTGTTGCTGGTTCAAAGTTGTGGAATTTCCTCCCAAAGGGCATTTTCAGTCAACCTATAACACGTGTACTGAAGCGGTTCAAGAAGGCAGCTCTCCCTGCCAACCCGACACTGTCCTAACTCCACCCTCCCAATCTGGAACCCAGGAAAGTACGTTCGAGCTTGCCAGGGTATACCTCCTTGGCAGACTCCAGCTAGGAATGGGGGCTTTGGTGATGGAAAGTGCCGCAGAGGGTCTATCCCTGCTTGTGAGGGTTGGTTTTATGGCAGGGGTCCATGGGGTACCTGATTAAGAGACCCCTCCATCATTGAGCCTGTACTAGGGCCAATAGGATTTACCAGGCATCTTCCTGTGTGGTAAAGAGCAATGTCTTGGCTAATTGAAGAAAAATATGCCAATTAGTGGAGGTTTTAAATAGTCCTGACTCGATGGGAGTCCAAAACTAAAGGGCATAGAGTTAAGGTGAAAGGGGAAGATTTAAATGAGACCTGAGTGACAACTTTTTAAACACAGGGAGTGTTACATATATGGAGTGAGCTGCCAGAGAAAGTCGTCGAGATGAGTGCCATTACAATATTCAAAAGACATTTGAACAGGTACGTAGATAGGAAAGGTTTAGAGGGATCTGGTCCAAAAGCAGGCAGTTGGGACTAGTTCAGAGATAAAAGGTACTGCAGATGCTGGAGAATCCGAGATAACAAGCATGGGGCTGGATGAACACAGCAGGTCAAGCAGCATCATAGGAGCAGGAAAACTTGACGTTTCGGGCCTAAACCCTTCATCAGAAATGGGGGAGGGGAAGAGGGTTCTGAAATAAATAGGGAGAGAGGGGGAGGCGGATAGAGGATGGATAGAGGAGAGGATAGGTGGCTCAGACCCAGACTCTTCGAATTGGCTGCGATGGAGCCAGTAAAGGTGAGTGTAGGTAGGGGGGTAGGGAGGAGATAGGTCAGTCCAGGGAGGACGGACAGGTCCAGGGGGCGGGATGATGTTAGTAGATAGGAGATGGGGGTGTGGCTTGGGGTGAGAGGAAAAGCAGGTTAGGGAGGTGGAGATGAGCTGGGCTGATTTTGGGATGCGGTTGGGGGAGGGGAGATTTTGAAGCTTGTAAAATCCACATTGATGCCATTGGGCTGCAGGGTTCCCAGGCTGAATATGATTTGCTGTTCCTGCAGCCTTCGGGTGGCATCACTGTGGCATTGTAGGAGGCCAAGGATGGACATGTCATCTGAGGAATGGGAGGGGGAGTTGAAATGGTTCGCGACTGGGAGGTGCAGTTGTTTGTTGCGAACTGAGCGCAGGTGAACATCTGCCTGATGTGGAAAGTCTTCTTGGGGCCTGGGATTGGGGTGAGGGAGGAGGTGTGGGGGCAGGTGTAGCACTTCCTGCGGTTACAAGGAAAAGTGCCGGGTGTGGTGGGGCTGGAGGGGAGTGTGGCGCGGACAAGGGAGTCGCGGAGGGAGTGGTCCCTCCGGAAGGCAGATAAGGGTGGGGAGGGAAAGATGTCTTTGGTGGTGGGGTCTGACTGTAGATGGCGGAAGTGTCGGAGGATGATGCGTTGGATCCGGAGGTTGGTGGGGTGGTATGTGAGGACGAGGGGGATTCTTTTTTGATTATTGTTGCGGGGACGGGGCGTGAGGGATGTGTTCCGGGAAATGCGGGAGACACGGTCGAGGGCGTTCTCGACCACTGTAGGGGGGAAGTTGCGGTCCTTGAAGAATGAGGACATTTGAGATGTGCGGGATTGGAAAGTCTCATCCTGGGAACAGATGCGGCGGAGGCGAAGGAATTGGGAATAGGGGATGGCATTTTTGCAGGAGGGTGGGTGGGAGGAGGTGTATTCCAGGTAGCTGTGGGAGTCAGTGGGCTTGAAATGGACATCTGTCTCTAGGTGGTTGCCCGAGATGGAGACAGAGAGGTCCAGGAAGGAGAGAGAAGTGTTAGAGATGGTCCAGGTGAACTTCAGGTTGGGGTGGAAAGTGTTGGTGAATTGGATGAACTGTTCGAGCTCCTCGTGGGAGCACGAGGCGGCGCCGATGCAGTCATCAATGTAACGGAGGAAGAGGTGGGGTTTAGGGCCAGTGTAGGTACGGAAGAGGGATTGTTCCACATAACCTACGAAGAGGCAGGCATAGCTTGGACCCATGCGGGTACCCATGGCCACACCCTTTGT
>JAHRHZ010000112.1:889947-942564 GCA_024137785.1 Ginglymostoma cirratum
CTTGACCCGAAACATCAGCTTTCCTGCTCCTCTGATGCTGCTTGGCCTGCTGTGTTCATCCAGCTCTACACCTTGTTGTCTCAGATTCTCCAGCATCGGCAGTTCCTACTATCTTTGTAAAAGTGTCAGAGATGTTCAGTGAAGCCGGTTTAGGGAGTGGAGACTTTTTTTGTAATTTTTTAATTGAAGTAATTCATTAATTGTTAGACATCAAACAGATGGCTCAATTTTGAGCATTTGAAAATATATTTCCACAAATCAAGGTGCTCCTCAGATGATATTATGGGTTTATTTTCTCCCCATGTCAGAAATTGGCTGGAGAGTTGGAGCATGAAATCCTTTCAGTGATTGAAGCATTTGTGTTGCAGTTGAAGGCACAGCTATAAATAATTTCAGATACATACAACAATATTGTTTAGTTTTTATCAGATTTTTTTTTATTGCTGACACCATTGATGCAGACAGGGGCATGCCATCCAATTCGCTTCCTGAAGTCAATGACCAGCTCCATTGTTTTGCTGACATTGATAGAGAAATTGTCGTCTTTACACCATGCTGCTAAGCACTCTGTCTCCTTCCTGTATTCTATCTTGCCATTGTTTGAGATCCGACCTACAACAGTGGTGCAGGAGGAACAGAGGGACCAATGTGAATTAGCTCAAATTGTGCAGAGCTCCTATAGATGTTTATTCTGACTCAGATTTTGAAGAAAATGGCATGAATAGATTCTGTCCCACCACCCAAGCAAGAGAGTATGACGATGATTTGATTGATTTGATTTGATTTATTACTGTCATGTGTATTGAACCACAGTGAAAAGTGTTGTCTTACGTACTTTACAGGCAGATTGTACTACACAAGTGCATCAGGATAACAGAACAGAGTGCAGGGTACAGTGTTACAACTGCTTAGAAGTTGCAGAGAGAGATCAACATTAACATTGTAGAGGTCCAATCACAAATTTGAAAACAGTGTGAATGAAACTGTTCTTGAATCTGTTCATACATGTATTCAAACTTTTATATCTTCAGTCCTATCTATGGAGGAGGGTGGAAGAGAGTATAACCAGATGGGAGGGGTCTTTGACTATATCGTTGTTTTTCCTGATGCATTGGAAAGTACCGATGAAATCAATGGATGGGAATTTGTTTATGTGATTGACTAGGCCGCGTTCACAACTTTCTATAGATTTTTGCAGTCTTGGGAAGAGCAGTTGCTATACCGTGGTGTGATGCATCAAGATAGGATGCTTTCCATGGGCCATCTATAAAAGTTCGTAAGAGTCTTTATGGACATGCTGAATTTCCTTAGCCTCCTGAGGAAGTAGAGGCCAGTTGTGCCTTCTTGACCGTAGTGTCAACATAGGTGGACCAGGACCAATTGTTGGTGATCATCACTCCCAGGAACTTGGCGCTGTTGACCATCTCCACCTCAGCACCATTGATGCAGACAGGGGCATGCCGTCCAATTCACTTCCTGAAGTCAATGACCAGCTCCGTTGTTTTGCTGACATTGATAGAGAAATTGTTGCCTTTACACCATGTTGCTAAGCACTCTGTCTCCTTCCTGTATTCTATCTTGCCATTGTTTGAGATCCGACCTACAACAGTGGTGTCATCAGCAAACGTGTAAGTGGAGTTGGTGTGGAATTTAGCCGCACAGTCATGTTTGTATAGCGGGTATAGTAGGGAGCTGAGTACGCAGCCATGGGGATCACCAGTGTTGAGGCTTATCATGGAGGAGGTGTTGTTGCCTACCCTTACTGACTGCAATCTGTAGGTCAGGAAGTTGAGAATCGAGTTACAGAGTGGGGCGTGGAGACCTAGGTCCCAGAGTTTGGAGATGAATTTGTTTGGAATTATTGTGTTAAAAGTGGAGCTGTAGTCAATTAGAAGGAGCATGACTTAGGTATTCTTTTTGTCCAGATGTTCCAGGGAGATGGTGTCTGCTGTGGACCTGTTGCATCAGTAGGCAATTTACAAGCGATCAAGGCAATCTGGGAGGCTTGAGTTGATGTGAACCATGACCGCCCTCTGAAAGCACTTATTATGGATGCCAGCTTTTGGGTGGTAGTCATTGAGGCATGCTACGTGACTTTTCTTTGACACTGGAATAATGGAGGTCTTCTTGAAGCAGGTGAGGACTTCAGATTGCAGTAAGGAGAGGTTGAAGATATTGGTGAATACTCCCACCAGCTGGTCCACACAGGATCTGAGTGAATGGCCGGGGACTCCATCCGGCCAGTCGCTTTCCGTGGGTTCATCCTGAGGAAGGTTGATCTAACGGCTGCTGCAGTGACCAAGGGTACGGGTATATCTGAGTTTTTGGTACAGGTGACATCAATTCACTGCCCTTCTATTCAAATTGAGCGTAGAATGCATTGAGCTCATCAGGTAGGGATGTACAGTCGTCTGCGATTCTGGTCGACTTTGCCTTGTAGCCTGTTGTGTTGTGTAAGCCTTGCCACAAACAACGAGTGTCCATGTGGCTAGTTTGGATCTTAAGCTTGTTTAGTTGTGCTTATTGGCGTCCCTGATGGCCTTCCAAAGGTCGGACCTGAATTTTCTGTATATGTCAAGGTCGCCCGACTTGAACATGTCAGTCCTGGACTTCGGTAGAGAGTGGATCTCCCAGTTTATCCATGGTTCCCATTGGGAACGTTCAGATTAATTTCTTCAAGACACAGAGATCTACACACTTGCGAGTGAAGTCTGTAACAGTAGTGGCATACTTGTTTAGGCTGGCTGCTGAATTCTTGAATATGGATCAGTCCGCTGACTATAAGCTGTTCCGTAGAAGCCCTTCTGTTTCCTCTGACCAATACTGCACTACTTTCTGTACTGGGTCCTCACACTTCAGTTTCTGCTTGTAAGCTGGGAGTAGGCGCACAGTATTGTGGTCTGATTTTCCAAAACGTGGATGGCGGGTGGAGCAGTAGCTATCTTTGGGTGTGATCAGGATGTTCAGATCTCTGGTGGAACAGGAGATGTGTTGATGATATTTTGGTAGCACAATCTTAAGGTTGGCCTGGTTGAAGTCACCAGCTATGATTATCAAGGCTTCGGGTATTCCGTCTCAAGACTGTTTGCCGGGTTTTATACTTTATTGATTCCATGCTTCACTTCTGCGTGGGGTGGGATGTAGACTGCGGTCAGGATAGCAGAGGTGAACTTGCGAGGCAGGTAGTATGGACGACATTTCACTGTTAAATATTCAAGGTCCAGGGAGCAGTGACTCGCTAGGGTCACCACGCCTGAGTACCAAAAGGTTTTGAGTGGGAGGCAGTCCCCTTTGCCTTACCCAAGGATGCCAAGCGGTTCATTTAGTGAACAGAGAAATCCTCAGGTTGTAAGGCACTGTCAAGTGTAGCAGGAGTGAGCCATGTCTATGTGAAGCAGAACACACAGCAGTCTCTCAATTCTCTTTGGAAGGTGAGGCTAGCTTGTTTTCAACTGCTTGGATGTTTGCCAGGAGTATGTTGGGGAGGGGTGGCTTGGAACCTCGGAGTTTCTGTCTCACCTGAAGTCCAGCGCATCTCCCATGTTTCCTGGTAGGTTGCTGCTCCTGGTCAATCTTGGACGCCAGTGAGGGAAAACTGCTGCTCCGGGAGGTAAGTGAGTGCTTCTGATGGGGTCCTGGGCAGCAGTCGTGGCCTTGAGCATTCGGGGAGGGGGTTGGGTCTCGTGGTTGATCTGGTCGGGCCTTCTCATTGTTGGGTCAACACGGGGTTGGGTCTGGTTTCCGCGCATGTCAGGCCTCGGTTCCGGGTTTCCATGAGGTCAGAGAAGTTGGGCCTGCGAGTTCATCTGAAACATTTGATATTCATTTGATACCTGAAGGTTTTATGTGAGTTTAGGAACATTTTCTAACAGAATTTACTTACACTGTGCCATGAGATCTATTTATTAAGGTGCTGTTTTAGAAACCTGGTTCATTATTTTAGGAAGAACTGCTGAATGTTATTTATTTTTCTTTTCATCTGAACACCTAATGTTTCAGTGGTAATTTTTACGTGTATAAAATGGTTTATGTATTTAGAGGATTTGAATTCTTTTATCAGATGTGGGCATCGCTGACTAAATCACCATTTATTGACTATCCATACTCCCTTTGAGAAGATGGCAGTGATCTTCCTTCTTGAAACACTGCAGTTTAGGTGTTGTATTTACATCCAGGAAAGAGTTCCATGATTTTAACTCTGCAATAATGAAGGAACAGCAATATAGCTCAGAGATAATAGGTACTGCAGATGCTGGAGAATCCGAGATAACAAGGTGTGGAGCTGGAAGAACACAGCAGGCCAAGCAGCATTTTCTGATGAAGGTTCTAGGCCCGAACCGTCAAGCTTTTCTGCTCCTATGATGCTGCTTGGCCTGCTGTGTTCATCCAGCTCCACACCTTGTTATCTAGCAATATAGCTCCGATGGTGCATGGCTTGGAGAGGAACTTGCAAGTGGCTGTGTTACATTGCATCTTCTGCCCTTGTCGTTCTGTCTATTTTATCTTTATTTTATGCATAGGTGGGTGCATCAAAGGAGTCAGTCTTTTCATGCATATTAGAGCACAGTTTAACAGATTAGTGGCACTGATTTCTCTTGGTGATATCTTGACTTCAGCGGCGGGAGAGGTGAGAGTGCAAGCCAGGGGGCAGCTGGGAAGTGAACTAATATATTCAAGCATTGGCTAAACTCAAAACACTATACATGTAGTGTCTCCCATCCATCCTCCTCCTCTAACCAAAAAAAGTGTTTTGAGGGTGGGTAAGGTAAGCTTTTTTCTCTTTATTCTTTTGGCAATCTAGAGTAGTGGGAATGGAAGCTAGGGCAGTTGCATACTCCTCTTGTAGGATGTGGAAGGCAACGGTCACCACTAGACTTCCTTCTGACTTCACCTGCGAGAAGTGCACCCAACTCCAGCTCCTCACAGACTGCATTACGGAACTACAGCTGAAGCTAGATGAACTCCGGATCATTCGGGAGGCTGAGGGGGTGATAGATAGGAGTTGTAGGGAGGGTGTCACACCCAGTTTACTGGATAAAGGTAGCGGGGTGACCATCAGGAGAGGGAAAGGGAATAGGCAGACAGTGCAGGGATCCCCTATGGCCATTGCCCTCAATAATAAGTATACCGCTTTGGATGCTGTTGGGGTGGATAGCCTACCAGCGGAAAGCCATAGCGGCCAGGTCTCTGGCACTCAGCCTGGCTCTTTGGCTCAGAAAGGAAGCAGGGAGAATAGGACAGCGATAGTGATAGAAGATTCAGTGGTTAGGGGAACAGACAGGAGATTCTGTGGTACCGAGTGAGACTCCTGGATGGTACGTTGCCTCCCGGGTGCCAGGGTCAGGGATGTCTCGGATTGAGTCTACAGGATGATTAAGGGGCAGGGTGAGCAGCCAGAAGTCATGGTACACATCGGTACCAATGACATAGCTAGGAAAAGGGATGACTACCTGAAAATTGAATATAGGGAGTTAGGATGGAAGCTAAAAGCTAGGATGAGTAGAGTAGTAATCTCGGGATTACTACTGGTGCCACGAGCTAGTGACGCCAGGAATAGAAAGCAAGTACAGCTGAACATGTGGCTACAGAACTGGCGTAGAAGGGAGGGCTTCAGATATGTGGATCATTGGGATACCTTCTGGGGAAGGTGGGACCTGTACAGGAAGGACAGGTTGCACCTGAATTGGAGGGGCATCATTACCCTGGGTGGGAGGTTTGCTAAAGTTCCTTGGGAGGGTTTAAACTAGTTTGGCAGGGTGTGGGAACCGGAGCTACAGATCAGAGGACGGGGTAGCCGGTGTACAGGCAGATACAGCATGCAGAGAGTCTGTGAGGAAGGATAAGCAGTTGATAGGGCAAAGTTGCAGTCAGTATGACGGGTTGAAGCGTGTCTATTTTAACGCAAGAAGTGTCAGGAATAAGGGTGATGAACTTAGAGCATGGATCAGTACTTGGAGCTACGATGTTGTGGCCATTACGGAGCCTTGGATAACATGGGCAGGAATGGTTGTTGGATGTTCTGGGGCTTAGATGTTTGAAAAGAAATAGGGAGGGAGGTAAAAGAGGTGGGGGAGTGGCATTGCTAATCAGGGATGGTATCACAGCTGCAGAAAAGGAGGTCATCGAGGAGGGTTTGTCTACTAAGTATGGGTGGAAGTCAGAAACAGGAAAGGAGCAGTCGCTTTATTGGGAGTTTTCTATAGACCCCCTACTAGCAACAGAGATACTGAGGAACAGATTTGGAGGCAGATTGTGGAAAGGTGCAGAAGTAATAGGGTTGTTCTCATGGGTGACTTCAACTTCCCTAATTTAGACTGGAACCTCCTAAGTGCAAATAGTTTGGAAAGAACAGATTTTGTCAGTTGTGTCCAAGAAGGCTTTCAGACTCAATAATTAGGTAGACCAACTAGAGGGGAGGCCATATTGGATTTGGTGCTTGGCAACGAGCCAGGCCAGGTGGCAGTACTCTTGGTGGGAGAGCATTTCGGTGATAGTGATCACATATCCCTGACCTTTACTATAGTCATAGAGAGGGATAGGAGCAGACAGTATGGGAATGTATTTAATTGGGGGAGGGGGAATTACAATGCTATTAGGTAAGAACTGCGGAGCATAAATTGGGAACAGATATTCTCAGGAAAATGCATGACAAAAATGTCGAGGTTGTTTAGGGAGCAGTTGCTACGAGTACTGGATAGGTTTGTCCCACTGAGGCAAGGAAGGGATGGTAAGGTGAAGGGACCTTGAATGACAAGACGTGTGGAACACCTAGTCAAGAGGAAGAAGGAAGCTTACTTAATGCTGAAGAAGCAAGGATCAGACAGGGCTCTAGAGTTCTACAAGGTAGCCAGGAAGGAACTGAAGGATGGACTTAGGAGAGCTAGAGGGGGGCATGAAAAATCCTTAGCGGGTAGGATCAAGGAAAACCCCAAGGCATTCTATACTTATGTGAGGAACAAGAGGATGGCCAGAGTGTGGGTAGTGCCAATCTGGGACAGTAGAGGCAACTTGTGTGTGGAGTGAGAGGAGGGGAGGTCCTTGATGAATACTTTGCTTCAGTATTCACCAGTGAGAGGGACCTTGACGTTTGTGAGGATAGCATGAAACAGGCAGATTGGCTCAAACAGGTTGATGTGAAGAAGGAGGATGTGCTAGAAATTTTGAAAAACATGAGGATAGATAAGTCCCCTGAGCCAGACGGGATATACCCAAGGTTACAACAGGAAGTTTTCTGTATAAAAACTTACCTCGTACAGCAGCGGCCTTCTTGTTTGGAGCAGCGGGCAAGCCAGAGTGCCAACGGGAAGGTGAGGTTTTTTTTTTCCTATAAAAACTTAGCTCGTGCAGCAGCGGCCTTCTTGTTTTCAGCGGCGGGTATGTGGAGAGAACGCCAGCCAGGAAGGAACTGATATATTTGGGCATTGGCTAAACCCGAAACTCTACACGTGTAGTGTCTCCCACCCATCCTCCTCTTCTAACCAAAAAAAAAAGGAATTTTTTTTTTAATTCTTCTGGAAACCTAGAGTAGAGGGAATGGAAGCTGGAGCAGTTGCATGCTCCTCTTGCAGGATGTGGGAGGTAAGGGTCACTGCTGGTGTCCCGTCTGACTTCACCTGCGAGAAGTGCACCCAACTCCAGCTCCTCACGAACTGCGTTAGGGAACTGGAGCTGGAGCTGGCTGAACTCCGGATCATTTGGGAGGCTGAGGAGGTGATAGAGAGGAGTTATAAGGAGGTGGTTACAACCAAGGTACAGGAAAAAGGTAGATGGGTGACTGTCAGGAAGGGGAAAGGGAATAGGCAAAGAATGCAGGGATCCCCTGTGGCCGTTCCCCTCAACAATAAGTATACCGTTTTGGATACTGTCGGGGGGGAAGACCTACCAGGGGAAGGCCATAGCGGGCAGGTCTCTGGCACTGAGCCTGGCCCTGTGGCACAGAAGGGAAGGGGGGAGAATAGGAGAGCCGTTGTAGTGGGGGATTCAACAGTAAGAGGCACAGACAGGCAGTTCTGTGGACACGAGCAAGGTTAACGGATGGTATGTTGCCTCCCGGATGCCAGGGTCTGTGATGTCTTGGATCGTGTCTTCAAGATCCCTGAGGGGGAGGATGAGCAACCAGCAGTCATGGTACACATCGGTACCAATGACTTAGGTAGAAAAAGGACTGGGAATGTGAAAAAGAGTACAGGGAGTTAGGTTGGAAGCTGTAGTCCAGGACAAACGAGGTAGTATTCTCTGGATTACTACAGTGCCATGTGATAACGAGGGAAGAAGTAGGGAGAGAGTGCAGCTAAACATGTGGCTACAGGTCTGGTGTAGGAGGGAGGGCTTCCATTATGTAGATAATTGGAGCACATCCTGGGGAAGGTGGGACCTGGACAGTAAGGATGGATTGCACCTGAACCGGAAGGGCACAAATATCAGGGGAGGGAGGTTTGCTCGAGCCGTGCGGGGTGGTTTAAACTAGATTGGCAGGGGGTGGAGAACCAGATTTGTAATTCAGAGGATGAGGTATTCAGCCTTCCAACAGGCACAACAGGGAGTCAGGTTGTTAATAAAGAAATGCGGTGGATGGAGCGTAATTGTGGACACAGAGATGGTTTGAGGTGTGTATACTTCAATGCTAGAAGTATCAGAAATAAGGCAGATGAACTTAGAGCATGGGTCAGTACTTGGAACTACAATGTTGTGGCCATTACAGAAATTTGGCTAATTCAGGGACAGGAATGGTTGTTGGAAGTTCCAGGATTTAGATGCTTTAAAAGAAATAGGGAGGATGGTAAAAGAGGCGGGAGCGTGGCATTGCTAGTCAGGGCTAGTATAGCAGCTACTGAAAGGCAGTTCAAGAACGATATGTCTACAGAGTCAGTTTGGATTGAGGTCAGGAACAAGAAAGGAGCAGTCACTTTGCTGGGGGTATTTTACAGACCCCCTAATAGTTGCAGAGAAGTGGAGGAGCGGATTGAGAGGCAGATACTGGAAAGGTGCAGAAGTCACAGGGTTGTAGTCATGGGTGACTTCAACTTTCCAAATATTGATTGGAAACTTCTTAGTTGTAATAATTTAGATGGAGCAGATTTTGTCCACTGTTTTCAGGAAGGATTCCTGACACAGTACGTAGATAGACCAACACGAGGAGAGGCCACTTTGGATTTGGTGCTTGGCAATGAACCAGGCCAAGTGTTATACCTGTTGGTAGGAGAATGTTTTGGCAGTAGCGATCATCACTCTGATACTTTTACAGTAATCATGGAAAAAGATAGGTACATACATCAGGGTAAGGTTTATAATTGGGGGAAGGGTAATTACAATTCCATTAGGCAAGAACTGGGTAACATAAAATGGGAACAGATGCTGTCAGGGAACCGCACTATAGAACTGTGGAGGTTGTTTAAGGAATGCATACTGCGTGTACTCGATATGTTTGTCCCTAGCAGGCAGGGAAGATGCGGTCAAGTGAGGGAGCCTTTGTTCTCAAGAGAGGTCGAACGACTGGTTAAGAGGAAGTAGGATGCTTATATAAGGTTTAGGAAACAAGCAACAGAAAAGGCTGTAGAGGGATACAAGTTATCCAGGAAGGAACTGAAGAAAGGACTTAGGAGATCTATGAGGGGGCATGAGAAAACCTTGGCAGATCGGATCAAGGAAAACTCCAAAGCTTTTTACACTTATGTGAGGAATAGGAGAATGACCAGAGAAAGGGTAGGGCCGATCAAGGATTGTAAAGGGAATTTGTGCACGGAGCTGAAAGAGACAGGAGAGGTCGTTAATGAATACTTTTCTTCAGTATCCACAACTGAGAGGGATCTAGTTGTAGAGGAGGACAGTGTGAAACAGGCTGGTAGGCTAGAGGAGGTAGATGTTAGTAAGGAAGATGTGCTAGGAATTTTGAGGAAGTTGAAGATAGATAAGTGCCCTGGGCCTGATGGGATTTATCCGAGGATTCTGTAGGAAGCGAGAGGAGAGATCGCAGGGCCTTTGGCAATGATCTTTTTGTCCTCACTGTCCACGGGTGTAGTCCCTGAAGATTGGAGAGAGGCAAACGTCATTCCCTTGTTCAAAAAAGGGAATAGGGATAACCCTGGAAATTACAGGCCAGTTAGTCTTATGTCAGTGGTGCGCAAATTATTGGAAAGGGCTCTCAGAGAAAGGATTTATGATCACTTGGAAAGGCACAGTTTGATTCGTGATAGTCAGCATGGATTTGTGAGGGGTAGATCATGCCTCACAAACCTTACTGAATTCTTTGAAGAGGTGACCAAACACGTGGATGAAGGTAGACCGGTGGATATGGTATACATGGATTTACGTAAGGCATTTGATAAGGTTCCCCATGGTAGGCTCATACAGAAAGTAAGGAGGCATGGGATAGGGGGAAATGTGGCAGATTGGATTCAGAATCGGCTGACCCTTAGAAGACAAAGGGTGGTAGTGGACGGAAAATATTCAACATGGGGCTCACTTACGAGTGGTGTACCACAAGGTTCTGTTCTGAGTCCTCTTCTATTTGTAATTTTTGTAAATGATTTGGATGAAGGAGTGGAAGGGTGGGTTAGTAAGTTCGCGGATGATACGAAGGTGGGTTGAGTTGTGGATAGTGCGGAGGACTGTTCTAGGTTACTAAGTGACATTGATAGGATCCGGAGCTGGTCTGAGAAGTGGCAGATGGAGTTTAACCCTGAAAAATGTGAGGTGATTAATTTTGGAAGGACAAACTTGAAAGCAGGATACAGGGTTAACGGAAAGATTCTTGGCACTGTGGAGGAGCAGATGGATCTTGGGGTTATGTCCACAGTTCCCTGAAAGCTGCCACCTAGGTGGATAGAGTTGCTAAGAAGCGTATGGTGTGTTAGCTTTCATTACTGGAGGGATTGAGTTCAAGAGCCGTGAAGTTATGCTCCAGCTATACAAAACCCTGGTTCAGCCACATCTGGAGTATTGTGTCCAGTTCTGGTCGCCTCATTACAGGAAAGATGTGGAAGCGTTGGAAATGGTGCAGAGAAGATTTACCAGGATGTTGCCTGGAATGGAGGAATGTTACAAGGAAAGGTTGAGAAATCTAGGGCTTTTCTCTTTAGAATGACAAAGGATGAGAGGTGACTTGATAGAGGTGTACAAAATGATCAGAGGTACAGATAGAGTGGACAACCAGAGACTTTTTCCTCGGGTGGAGATAGCTATTACGAGGGGGTACTGTCTTAAAGTGAGTGGAGGTAGTTATAGGGGAGACGTCAGAGATAGGTTCTTTACTCAGAGAGTGGTCGGGGCATGGGGCATCGGGTCATTGCCGGAGAGGGTAGTGGAGTCGTCCTCATTGGGGGCATTTATGTGCCTATTTGATAGGCATATTGATGATAGTATAAGGTAGGGGTGAAGGTGACTTTAGGATTAGGGTAAAAGTTCGACACAACATCGTGGGCCGAAGGGCCTGTGCTGTACTGTTCTATGTTCTCTGTTTTATGAAGCGAGTGAAGAGATTGCTGCCCTTTTGGTGATGATCTTTGAGTCCCCACTGTCCACTGGAGTAGTACCAGATGATTGGAAGGTGGCAAATGTCATTCACTTGTTCAAGAAAGGGAATAGTGATTATCCTGGAAGTTACAGACCAGTCAGTCTTAATTCTGTGGTGGGCAAATTTGTGAAGAGGATTCTGAGATATAGTATTTATGATTATTTGAAAAAGCACAGTTTGATTCGAAATAGTCAGCATGGCTTTGTGAGGGGCAGGTCATGCCTCACAAGCCTTATTGAATTTTTTGAGGAAATGACAAAACTCATTGATGCAGGCAGAGCAGTGGAAGTGGTATATTTGGATTTTAGCAAGGCATTTGATAAGGTTCCCCATGGTAGGGTCGTTCAAAAAGTAAGGAGGCATGGGATTCAGGGAAGTTTGGCTGACTGGATAAAGAATTGGCTGTCCGATAGAAGACAGAGGATGGTAGTAGATGGAAAGTATTCAGCCTGGAGCTCGGTGACCAGTGGTGTTCCGCAGGGATCTGTTCTGGGACCTCTGCTCTTTGTGATCTTTATAAATGACTTGTATGAGGAAGTGGAAGGGGGGGTTAGTAAGTTTGCTGATGACATGAAGGTTGGTGGAATTGTGTAGGTTGCAATGGCACATTGACAGGATGCAAAGCTGGGCAAAGAAGTGGCAGACGGAATTCAACCCAGGAAAGTGTGAAGTGATTCATTTTGGAAGGTCGAATGTGAATGCAAAAAACAGGGTTAATGGCAGGATTCTTGGCATGTGGAGGAACAGAGGCATCTTGGGGTCCATGTTCATAGATTTCTTAAAGTTGCTGCCCAAGTTGATAGGGTTTTAACGAAGGCGTATGGTGTGTTGGCTTTCATTGGCAAGGGAATTTAGTTTGAGCCGTGAGGTTATGCTGCAGCTTTATAAAACACTGGTTAGACCACATTTGGAATATTGTGTTGAGTTGTTGTCTCTTCATAGGAAGGATGTGGAAGCTTTAGAGAGGATGCAGAGGAGATTTACCAGGTTGCTGCCTGGACTGGAGGTCAGTTCTTATGAGGAAATGTTGAGGGAGCTAGGGATTTTATCATTGGAGCGAAGAGGAATGAGAGGTGACTTGATAGAGGTGTACAAGACGATGAGAGGCATAGGAAGAGTGGATACCCAGAGATTTCTTCCCAGGGCCGAAATTACTATTACGAGGAGGCATAATTTTAAGGTATTTGGAGGAAGGTTTAGGGGAGATGTCAGAAGTAGGTTCTTTACACAGAGAGTGGTGGGTGCGTGGAATCTGCTGTCAGCAGTGGTAATGGAGTCAGATAATTTGGAGACTTTTAAGCGACTTTTGGGTAGGCACATGGATGATAGTATAATGTTGGGTATGCAAGATAGTTTGATCTTAGTAGGATAATAGGTCGGCACAACATTGTGTGCCGAAGGTCATCTACTGTGCTCTACTGTTCTATGTTCTATATCACTTTGTTATTAAAGTGGAATTGATATTGTGGCTCCATGATGAAGGAACAAGTAAAGAATTATTCTCAAGTTTATTTCAAATAATTAATAATATTTCATGTACTTATTTGCAGATATTGCAAAGAAGAAGCGTATCCTATGGCCATAATTGAAAAATAAAAATCAACAGTTAAAAAGTTGTCTTATAGGCTAAGTAGTTGCACTCTGACAACACAACTTTAATGCCATTAAACATTGACTGTAAATGAGAGCAACTTGCTCTTAATCTCATCATCCTTAATGCAAATAATTTGAAATTCCTAATGCAAAAATCGCTGTATGTACATTGGTCATGATTTGTAGTAATTTATTCCCTCTTCAGTAACTGTCACACTGTGTTCTTTTCTGCTTAGTGCACACCGTCGAGGTCGTAAAATGAATAGCTTTACTTTGTTAAAAATCACATTCATTACAGCATCGTTGGTTTCCTGGTAACTCAAATCATCACTTTGGGGATCTAGAAACATACTTGGAATTCTTCCATTCTGATAAGCATTCCAAGCAAAATATTATCTTTCATATTGTAACAATTACCACTGAGTTGAGGCTGTATAGTCTTATAAAATAAATTATTGCTGATGGAAGCAAATATATAATTGTCATACCTTTAACTTAAAAACAAAAAGCTAGGAGTTTTAACTCTAAATGTACTGCTGTATGATTATTTACTTGGCCACTAAATGACTTGTCTGTTCAAATGCTTGAGGTATTACTTTCCAAAGAAACCAATTAATGATTTTGTAAGGATATCTGAAAAATAATTGCTTTCAAAATTGAGTGGTTTCAAATGCATCGTTACGAGATTGATGCCAAATAACACCGAAGATGTTTTTAACTTAAACAAAACACAATTTCTAATAATTTAAAGATAGATTAATTATTCTTAAGGGAAAAATTACTTACAGGCACATATTTCTATGTTCTGTGAAGATCAAAATGCAAACAAAAAGGATTGATCTGGTTACTTAGACTTTATTGTTGAGATAAGTAATAGATTGGGAGGGAGAGCTACCAAGATTTTTTGCCCAATACTTTGAGATCTAACTCACAAGTTTTACCCATGTGTCTTTAAAGATAATCAAATATATCAGTATCCTTCACAAGCAGCACATTTAGAAAATCATATTTTAATCAAGCAATGTCAGCATGGCTTCATGAAAGGGAAATCTGCCTGACTATTTTATTGAAGTTTGTCGAGGAAATCTCAGCCAGAGTGGATAGAGGAGCAGCAGTAGATATGTTGTATTTAGACTTCCAGATGCTGTTCAACAAGGTATCTCACAAAAGATTAAGTCATAAGCTCGTGACGTAAAGGTTATAGAATTGGCTAATGGATAGGAAATGGCGAGTGGGAATAAAGGTTTCTTTTCAGGTTGGCAACCTGTAACTGATGGGGTTCCACAGGATCAGTGCTGGGACCACAACTATTTACAAAATATATTCCTGATATGGGCACTGTCATCAAATTGGCAGACAACACAAAAGTAGTTGGAAAAGCAGGTTGTGAAGTATACAGTAAACAGAGTTTACAGAGCAATATTGATAGGTTAAGTAAGCAGGTAAAGAGTTGGCAAATGGAATAAGTGGGGAAAAAGTGAAGTTAAGAGATAACAAGGTGTGGGGTTGGATGAACACAGCAGGCCAAGCAGCATCATAGGAGCAGGAAAGTTTGACATTTCGGGCCTAGACCCTTCATCAGAAATCAAAAAAGTGAAGTTGTTCATTTTGGAAGGTGGAAGGGAAAACAAAAAGAACAATATTATTTAAATGGGAAAAAACATAGAAAGCTGCAACACAAAGGGACTTGGGGTACTTGTGCAGGAAACAGAAAGCTAGCACACAGTTGTGTAGGTAATTAGGATGAGTAATGGAATGTTGGCCCTTATTTCAAGGGGGTTGAAGTATAAGAGGAGGGAAGTTTTATTGCAGCTGTACAGAGTGCTGGTGAGATGACATCTGGAGTATCGTGAGCAGTTCTCTCTATCTGAGGAAGGATATAATTTCATTAGTGGCAGTTCAGAGAAGGTTCATAAAATAATCTCTCCCTGCCAGGGATCATTCTCATGTACAGAGGCTAAACAGGTTGGGACACTGCTCACTGCAGTTTAGAAGAATGAGTGGTGATCTCATTGAAACATACACTGTTAAGGCTCTTGACAGGGTAAATGTTGATATGATATTTCCTCTTATTGGACAGTCTAGAACCATAGTCTCAGAATAAAGAAGTAGCAATTTATGATTGAGATGAGCAATTTCTTCTATGAGGGTTGTGAGTCTTTGGAACCCTTTGCCAAAGAGAGCTATGGAGGCACAGTCCTTGTGTGCATTTAAGGCTGTGACAGATTGTTGATCAACAGTTATGTGAAAATGCAGGGAACTTGGCATAAGGAATGTCACATCAGTCATGATGCTATTGAATGGTGGAGCGGACTCAAGCAGACTCAGTTGCCCAACTGGCCAACTTTTGTTCCTAAATCTTATGGTCTTCCTGGTCTTACGCAATAAAGTGTTAAAAATAACAGCAACATTCAAAGTATGGCTTTGTCAGCAATCTGTGTATCATTACCATAATTTGTTTTCATTGATAATTCATTGGCCCACAGATTCCACCATATTAAAACATTTCTGAGCAGGTTTAAGTTGACCCAGACTTTATGCTCAGTGATGTCCCAACCCCTTAAACAAGGTTTGAATTTTCTGAGTTTATCTTGCATTGATTGATACCTGTTTGATTTCCAGAAGACCTGCCAGTCTTCTGGATGCAGGCCCTACATACCTGGCATCAGACCTGCACTGAGATTCAGTTACCACATTACTAATTTGTCTGGATGGCAGAATGTCTTCTTTGGGTTGAAGGCAGTGGAATATACCACCTGCTGTTACAATAAAGTAGAGATAACAAGGTGCAGAGCTGGATGAACACAGCAGGCCAAGCAGCATCAGAGGAGCAGGAAGGCTGAAGTTTCAGGCCTAGACCCTTCTTAGAAATAATAACAAATATAACTTCTTAGAAGGGTCTAGGCCTGAAACTTCAGCCTTCCTGCTCCTCTGATGCTGCTTGGCCTGCTGTGTTCGTCCAGCTGTGCACCTTGTTATCTCTGATTCTCCAGCATCTGCAGTTCCTACTAGCTCTGTTACAATAAAGTAGCAGTGTGATGCATCTAGCTTCATCTGTTGGCCAAATATCTGAGATACCTTACATTAATGATCTTGTGCTTAATTGCATTTAACTTTCCTATCACTTCAAACTGTTTGGTTTAGAATCTATCATGTGCCATCAATTTCTCCAGAATTTGGTTTTACATTATAAATGTTTTATTTGATCATTCAAATTTGTCAAATATAACTTCTCAGCGTCAAATGTTCAGTGCATTCATTAGTTACTAATTATCTAAAGGTTTAAGGTGAGAGGGGAAAGATTTAAAAGGAACCTGAGAGGCAATTTTTTCATACAGAGGGTGGTGCGCGTATGGAACGAGCTGCCAGAGGAAGTGGTGGAGGCAGGTACAATTACAACATTTAAAAGGCATCTGGTAATGGGATATGGGCCAAATGCTGGCAAATGGGGCTAGATTAATTTGGGATATCTGGTTGGCAAGTACGAGTTGTACCAAAGAGCCCATTTCCATATTGTATAACTCTATGACTGTATAACTGCTCAGTCCAGTATTGCATTCAGTGAGGAAATTCTGTTGCAGCAGATTTTTCTCTTGTACACTTTGTGTTGTATTTTGATTTTCTGTAGCTGCTGACGTAGGCTTATGTTGTGAATGAAATATGATGGATGTGAACTTAAGATTGTTTTCTATTTTGCAGATTGTTCTAGGGATATTTTTCATCTTGGTGGCCCTTCTGTTCATCATTGCTCTCTTTCTGTCAAAGTAAGTTTATTGTAATTACTTCAGCATTATTATACACGCCAGCTTCTTGAAGAAATGGAACAAATAATAACTGAAGTAACTACCATGTTATCTACATTTTACATGTACAACAGCCTAAAGATGTTAAAAACGTTGTGAATTGAGATTTGTTTACTTTGCATTGAGTTTGGCAGGTATGGTTCTTTAATAGTGGAATTGGAAACTCATGAAGCAATGTTGCTACGTTGATATGAAGAACTGTAAGAGTTGTATGCATGACAAATATTCAACATTTATAACAAAAACAGAAATTGCTGGAAAAGCTCAGCAAGTCTGGCAGCATCTGTGAAGAGAAATCAGAGTTAATGTTTTGGATCCGGTGACCCTTCCTCAGATCTGAAGAAGGATCACCAGACCTGAACCGTTAACTCTGATTTCTCTTCACAAATGCTGTCAGACCTGCTGAGCTTTCCCAGCGATTTCTGATTTTGTTTCCAATTTACAGCATCTGCAGTTCTTTAGGTTTTTGTATTCAACATATGTAAAATGTTCAATTTCCTTATGTTAGTGTGTCAAAATTACTTATTCAGATTCAAACATAGTTTCTTTGAGAGAGGCGACAGAACATGTGGCTTTATGTGTGGAGCTAAGAAATAAGAAGGGGATGGCAATGTTATTGGGGTTGTACTATAGGCCCCCAAATACTCAACAGGAATCAGAGGAACAAGTATGCAAGGAGGTTATGGACACTTGCAGGAGAAATAGTGTTGTCACAGTGGGGATTTTAATTTTCCTAACACAGACTGGAACTGCCCTACTGTTAATGGCTTAAATGGGGTGTAATTTGTTAAATGAGTTCAGGAAAGTTTTCTCAAGCAGTATATGGAAGTATATATTGTATAATATATATAATATATTACTCAGGAACGAGCAAAACTCAGCCTACTCTTGGGAAATAGGGAAGGACAGGTCACTGAGGTGACAGTTTTGGAGTACTTTGGGACCAATGACCATAGTTTTATTAATTTTAAAATAGTTATGAAGAAGGACAAAACTGGTCCACAGGTTCAAGTTGGAAAATGGGGCAAGGTGAATTTTGATGGAATTAGACAGGAGCTTGCAGGGGTTGATTGGAATAGTTTGTTTGCAGGTAAAGGGGCCTCTGGCAAATAGGAGGCCTTTAAAAGAGTGATAGCCAGAGGTCAAGGTCTGTATGTTCCGGTGAGGGTGCAGACCAAGGTTGGCAGGAGTAGGGAACCCTGGATGACAAGCCATATTGAGGCTTTCACCAGAAAAAAGGAGACATGGCTCAGGAACAGGTAGCTGGGATCAAGGGAATCCCTGGAGGTATATAGGGGATACAGGAGTTTACTGAAGAAGGAAATCAGGAAGGCAAAAAGGGAACACAAGATAGCTTTGGCTGAGAAGATTAGGGTGAATCCAAAGAGACTCTTTAAATATATTAAAGGGAACGGAATAACTAGAGCGAGAGTAGGACCCCTGAAGAACCAAAGTAGACATGTACATGTGGAATCGCAGGAGATGGGTGAGGTCCTCAATGAATATTTCTTGTCTGTGTTTACCATGGAGAAAAACGTGAAGACTTGGGAACTTGGGAAGTTAGTGGCGACATCCTGGGGACAGTCCATATTACAGTTGAGGAGGTGTTGGAAACATTAGAGTGTACAAAGTTGGATAAATCTCCTGGTCCTCATAGATGCATCCAAGAACCTTACAAGAGGCCAGAGAAGAAATTACAGGGGTCCTGGCTGCTATATTTGCATCATCGTTAGTCACAGGTGAGGTCCTGGAAGACTGGAGGGTAGAGAATGTTTTGCCTTTATTCAAGAAGGGATGCAAAAAAAGACCTGGAAATTATAGATGAGTAAGCTTAACATCAGTGGTAAGTAGGTTACTTGAGAGGATTCTGAGGGATAAGGTATACGTGCATTTAGAAAGACAAGGTTTGATTGGGAGTCATCAGCATGCGTGGGAGATCATGTCTCACAAATTTGTTCTTTGATGAAGAGACCAGGAAGGTTGATAAGGGTAGACGTATGTATGGAATTCAGTAAGGCCTTTGTGAGGTTCCACATGGTAGGCTACAGTGGAAGGTTAGATTGCATGGAATCCAGGGAGAATTGGCAAGTTGGATACACAATTGGCTTGTCGGTAGAAAGCAGAGAGTAACAGTGGAAGAATGCTTGTCAGATTAGAGGCCTGTGACTGGTGGTGTGCCTCAGGGGTCGGTGCTGGGCCCATTGCTGTTTGTTATCTATATCAGTGATTTGGATGAGAATGTACAAGGCATGATTAGTAAGTTTGTGGATGACACTAAAATAGGAGATATTGTGGACAGTGAGGAAGGTTATCAGAAATTGCAGCAGGATGTTGATCGACTGGGGAAGTGGGCAGAGAAATGGCAAATGGAGTTTAATATAGATAAGTGTGAGATGTTGCATTTTGGAAAGTCAAATCAAGATAGGAGTTTCAAGTTGAATGGTAGGGCCTTGAGTGCAGTGGAACAGAGGGACCTTGGAATTCAGGTGCACGGTTCTCTGAAAGTGGAGTCACAGGTAGACAGGACAGTGAAGAAGGCTTTTGGCACACTGGCCTTCATCAGTCAGGGCATTGAGTATAGAACAAAAACAGAAGTTGCTGGAAATGCTCAGCAGGTCTGGCAGCATCTGTGAAGAAAAAATCCAGAGTTAACGTTTTGGGTCCAGTGACCCTTCCTCACCAGACTCGAAACATTAACTCTGGTTTCTTTCTTCCCAGATGCTGCCAGACCTGCTGAGCATTTCCAGCTTCTTATGTTTTTGTTCTAGATTTACAGCATCCGCAGTTCTTTCGGTTTTCATTGAGTATAGAAGTTGGGAAGTTAATGTTGCAGGTGTACAGGACGTTGGTGAAGCTGCACTTGGAGTATTGTGAGATAACACGGTGTGGAGTTGGATGAACACAGCAGGCCAGGCAGCATCAGAGGAGCAGGAAAGCTGACGTTTCGGGTCGAGACCCTTCTTCAGAAATGGGGGAGGAGAAGGGAATTCTGAAATAAATAGGGAGGGGGGGAGGTGGATAGAAGATGGATAAAGGAGAAGATAGGGTGAGAGGAGACAGACAGGTCAAAGCGGCGGGGTTAGAGCCAGTGAATGTAATGTAAGTGGGGAGTTAGGGAGGGGATAGGAAAGGTTTAGAAGGATATGGGGTTAGTGTATATGGACATTTTGGTCAGCATAGACGGGTTTGGGCCGAAGGGCCTGTTTCCATGCTGTAGGACTCTATTACTCTATGTACAATCTGTGAAACAGGAAGGAGCAAAAGTCTATTTTAAGAGAAGTTTGGAGGTGGTGGATGGTAAAGCAGTAGAGGGGAAAGAAAGAAGAGAGTCTGAAAGTGAGTGCAGAAGAAGGAAAATCCATACCAGAGTTTCAGATGGATGAGAGTACTGAGCAAGGAATAATGACCCAACAGGGTGGTGAGAGATCCTGTGGATGGGAATTGCAGTTGACTGAGAAGGGCACAGGGAGTCAACGAGTTGCTGTAACGTTGGAAAATAAAGTAGCGTAGAGATAACAAGGCTAGTCTCTGAAGGATAGCTCCAATGAGTGGGGAGGTAGGTAGCAAAGGATTTTGATGCTGTCATTGTATCACAACAGAAAAGGTGATTGCTGGTGGTGGTACTCGCTCAAACTTTGAATCGTCGGGATGTCAGACAAAAAACAAATTGGTTACTGATGGTCATTACCCATTGTGGGAAAGATTAGAGTTGGGGTGCACTGTTGACTCTTGATTTTAATTGGCCATCTGCCTTTCACCCACTCCTCCTCCCTGCCCTCTCCCTCCCCCATCCTTGATTTCACAGAATCACAGACTTGCTTTGGTGTAGAAAGAGGCCATTCGGCCCACCATATTTGCATCAACCGTATAGCTGGAAGGCACATTGTGGGTCAGGCACAGTGACTCAGTGATTAGCACTGCTGCCTTACAGCACGGTAGTCCTTGGTTCAATTCCACCCGCAGGTGACAAGTGATGTATCGAACATTCTCCCTGTGTCTGTGTGGATTTCCTCCAGGTGCTCCGGTTTCCTCCCACAGTCCAAAGGTGTGCAGGTTAGGTGGATTGGACATGCTTAATTGTCCATAGTGCCCAGGGATGTTTAGGGTAGGTGGGTTAGACATGGAAAAATGCGGGGATAGGGGAATGGGTCTGCCTTTTCCCTATAAAATTGCACATTGTTTCTATTCGAATAAGCATCCAATGTCCTTCTTGAATGCTACAATTGAACTGCCTCACCACACTTCCAGGCATTAGATTCCAGACCCTAACAGCACACTGTCTGAAAATGCTTGTTCTTGCATCACATTTGCATCATTTTGCAAATGACTTTAAATCTCTGACCTTTCGTTCCTGCTTCTTTGATGAGTGGGAGCTATTTCACCTATTTACTCTATCCAGACTCCCCTCATGATTTCAAAAACTTCTTTCAAATCTTCTATGACTTCTCCAAACGTTAAGCAGTCTCCCATTTCCAACCTCAATTTCTTCTCTCAAAAACAGTGTATCACTGCCTCCTAAATTTCTACCCACCTTTCCTTAAAGACTATGTTTGTGTCTCTTCAGTCAGCTTTCTGTTCCCTTGGTCTGAATAGGCCCTAATTGAGATCTCTTTGTGAGATATTGGCCCTTTGTCCTTCTCTTGATCAACCATACCACTTCTTACATGTGTCCTCCTTTGTCCATGCTCTGCCCTGACATGGAAAAGGACTGTGTGTATTTACTGTAAAGTATCTCATAAATTTTGGGTTATTCTTGCTGCCTTTCTGTTAAATCCTGTTTTGCTGACTCGTTAGATTCCCCTAGATGTCGTGTTGTGTGATCACACTCATGCTTTGAATTGTTTTTCCAGAAAAGCAAAAGAGGATTTTCAACCATTTAGGATGGACTTAGTGGTTAAACTGTTATTTTTCTTCTTTCAATTTCTTACAGCTTGGATAAAGCACTCCATTCAGTGGGTTTTGATTCTGGCTTTATAATATTTGAAACTAACTTGGAAAATCCTTTGAATAAATTGTTGCTTGTTCTACAGATAGTAAGTATGAACTAGTAAGTAATTACAAGACTGTAAAGTACGTTGCACAGTAAAATGCTGCAATAATTACTGATCATTTCCCTGTAACCAGCTATTGACTTATTTCTTTTCAGCTATTGGATCCTTTCTGAGATTCTACCTATTTTAGGTTATTACTTGTAGCTCAGCTTATTATTCACACTTTTGTTTCCATTTCTGATATATAAAATCCTATTTTTTTCACTTTATTCCACTTCTATAATCTGTTTAGATACCACTAAATTATGTTTACATTTTCTCTGATGTTACATAGAAACATAGAAGATAGGAGCAGGAGGAGGCCATTCAGCCCTTCGAGCCTGCCCCGCCATTCTTCACGATCATGGTTGATCGTCCAACTCAAAAGCCTAATCCTGCTTTTTCTCCATAACCTTTGATCCCATTTGCCCCAAGTGCTATATCTAGTCACCTTTTAAATGCATTCAATGTTTTGACATTGACTACTTCCTGTGGTAATAAATTCCACAGGCTCACCACTCTTTGGGTGAAGAAATGTCTCCTCATCTCTATCCTAAATCGTCTGCCCCGAATCCTTATACTGTGACCCCTGGTTATGGACACGTCTACCATCAGGAACATCCTCCCTGCATCTACCCTGGCCAGTTCTGTTAGAATTTTATAAGTCTCTATGAGATCCCCCCTCATTTTCCTGTACATTTCCCATTGATATGTCTTTGTACAAATTTGAGACAGCACTGGTTCAGTCTCAGCTCCAAATCAATTATGTAGATCATTAAGAGCAGTGACCTCAACATTAATCCAATGAGATCACCATAGTGACCTCTTATCACTTTGGTGCAACTCAATTAATTTTCTCTCTGTTTTGGCCCATTTTAAGTCAGCAAAGAACACTTCCATTTCTATCCTTCCCTGCCATGTTGATTGGTCACTGAGAAGGTTGGGAAAGAACACTTCCATTTCTATCCTTCCCTGCCATGTTGATTGGTCACTGAGAAGATTGGGGTTCAGGGTGGATTGTGGAGATAGAAACATGGCTGAATTGCCTAATCATCTGAATTGAGCAACATTAATATGCAGTAATTTGCCAGATGAATGCTGGGAATTGAACTGCCAGCTAATTTGAATTAACCAACTTTTAATTGAGTGGGCAATTTCAGCACTTCCAAATGATTTCTAAACCACCGTGGTACTTCAAGATAGTTGCAAGGATTTATTCACCTTTGCTATCTAATTCTATAAATACCCCAATTTGATTTTAAGGTCTTGTGTTCCTTTGCATTACTCAACCTGTCAATAAGTGAAAATTAAACAAAGCTGGGCCTCAAATACTACGCCCTATATATTGAAAATAAAAACTGAAACACAAAATTACTACCGTAGGCGCTGGCATGCAAACTGAATGTTGAAGCCTTGAAAATCCCTCCAAAAACAAGCTTGATTTGTATGCCAAATGTCAACTTGAATGGTGGACCACACAAAAACCACCTCTACAATGCCCCACCTGCCCCCAACTCCCGACAAGCCTATCTGCTACTATTGGTCTTAAGTGCTGCTAAACACTAGCAGCCTGGATGTCTCAAATAACATTGCTGCTCACAGTGGCTACCGGCCTCTGATTGGCAGTTTAAGGTTCCCACAGGGCACCTCAAGTTGACACATGAAGTAATGGGCTTTCTTTATTGCTGGGGTTGGAAGTTGCCTCAGTTGTAAATATACCTTCCTCTACGCTTACGTGGAAAAAGTGAAAATCCTGGCTGATGTTTGAGATTGAGAGTTTCTTATTTTATGATTATTCTGAATGGGCATGATGTGGACGGTAGTGTCATCGTTTTCAAACTTCAGCTTTTTAAATGTTCACATCCTTGATTCTCTACAAAGCATTGAATTCCCCTCACAACTTGCTGTTGAAATCACTGTTTATTTTGATTTCATGTTTTGATTCAAAAATTTCAAGTGTTTTCTTGTTTCGTGACATTTCCATTCGTGCAGTGTTTATCACTATTGTTCCTGAATGAAAGTTTATTATACTTCAGATTACTGAAGGCAATCATAAACCTTCACAAGAATTCCACTTGCAAGTAATTCAGATTGACCATATTGGTTATGTTTTTCAATTAAATTTCACCTAGTGAAGATACAGTCAATCAAACATGGAAGTTTCAAGTCAAAATCTAAATTTGGAAACATTAATAAATATTGATTTTAACTGGCTTTCTAATATTATGATGTCTTTATTTTGCTACAGTTTGATTGTAAGTAACAGTTGTTGCAATTTAAATATAGTATCCACCTTCATGTCCTTCCTTCTCAGGTTTTCCCACTGGATTATGTCCTAATCGCAATCATCACAATGTACCTAGTCTTCACTTCCATGGCTGGGATCCGAAACATGGGAATCTGGTTTTTCTGGATAAGGGTATTATTTATTATTACCTGCGCGGGATATATGTCTGTATTTGGGTTGAGAGAGAGGAAGAAAGTGAAGAATAGCACAAACAGACTAAGAATTTATCAGTAAATTTCACTATTCTGCCCCAATTTATGCCTATGGGGCAATATAAAATCCAGTGTATTAGTCATACCTCTTAGATTATCTCAAAGAGTGGTTTGTAGCATTTTTAACCAAATTGTAATTGTGAAACAGAAAACATCATAAACAATACTTGGAATCATAGTTTTAGGTTTAATAGCCTATGATTTGCTTTGGCAGGTAAGTGACAATGTAGTGATTTGAGATTGCTTCCGATGTGGATATTCATTTAATGAATAAAACTTGAAGGACTTTGAAGGAAATGGTAAAGCTTTCTTTAAAACTGAAAATGATGTGTTTAGTTATTCTATTCAAAATTGTGTTTTTTCAAAAGTTTAAATATTATTGATTACTTCCTTGCTTCTCAGTCTTTACTGCATAAGAAAGGAGCACATTGGGCTTCAAATTCCATCCTGGAATTTTATAGTTAGATTAAAATTGTTGTATTATTCATTCTGTGGTATAGAGTTTCATGAAATAATTCGGTTTGATGTACCTTTTTGATTGAACCATTGTTTTATATGCACAATATGTTTTTATCTAATGTCCTCAAGTACTTTTGTAGAATGATGTTGAAGCATTCAGTGAGGACAATTCAACATATAAATAACGAGTGGACATGGTTGTTTAATCTACTGTTTTGCTTGTCATTTGCAACTAGCTGTACAAGATAAGACCTGGCCGCACACGACCGCAAGCTCTTCTTTTTCTTTGCATGATCCTGCTACTTATGGTTCTGCACACAAGTTATATGATTTACAGTCTAGCACCCCAGTACGTTATGTATGGAAGTCAAAAGTATCAAGAGCATGTAAGTATCACCTGATTATGTGTTGATCCTTTGTCTGAGTCAGCCATTGATTCTTGTTTGTGTATTTCTGCTTGGACTTTGCCTATCTTTGACATCTGTCAGACTGCAAGATAGATGTGGCTAAGGGATCCATTCAGTTCTTCAATTTAAGGAGCATAAGTATTTTCAGTCCCCATCACAGATCTGATTGAATGAATATGAAGTTTTGGCCTGTGTGCCCTATCTTAAAACAATTTCAAGTGTTGATCCGCCAGAGTGAAGTTCTCCCTTACGAAAGTTCTCAGTTGGCCTTTTACCAATGTTAGCGTAATGCAGCAAGCAGTTAGAAGTGCATATGAGATGTTAGCTATCGTTACAAGAGAGTTTGAGTACAGGAGCCTGAAGTCTTACTGCAGCTGTTTAGGACCTTGGTGAGATCACACCTGGAGTATTGTATGAATTTTGGTCTCCTTGCCTAAGGAAAGATCTACTTGCCATAGAAGGAGTGCAGCAGTGGTTCGCCGGGCTGATTCCTGGGATGGCAAGTTTGTTATTGGAGGAGAGATTAAGTTGATTTGTTGGAGTTTAGAAGAAGAGGGGATCTCACCGAAACATATAAAATCTTAGCAGGGCTAGATGGACTAGGCGCAGTGATGAAGTTTCCCCTGGTCCAAGGTCCTGCTTGGTGAATTTCTACAGTGCATCTTGTAGATGGTACACACTGCTGCAACTGTGCTTCAGTGCTGGACGGAATAAATGTTTGTGGATGTGGTGCAGTCAAGCTGGCTATTCTGTCCTGGGCAGTATTCCACATTGCCGGTAAATTTTTAAAAAGTTCTTTCATGGCAAGTGGGTAGCATTGATAAGGCCAGCATTAGTTACCCATCCCTACATGCCCTTTAAATGATTGGATTGCCATTTCAGAAGGCAGTTAAGAATCAACCACATTCTGCGGGTCTGGAGTAGGCCATGTTCACCTGGCAGGCCAGACCTGGTGAAAGTGGCAAATTTCCTTCCTTAAAGGACATCAGTAAAGCAAGCGGATTTTCATAACAAATCACTGATTTTTTTTTAGCTTTTAGTTCTTAATTTTTATAATCGCATTTGAATTGCACTAGATGCCATTTGAGGGATTTGATCCTGTATCCCCGTAGCTCCAGCATGGGCTTTTAGATCATTAGATCATTGATATTACCATTATTCCACTGTGTTATTGAGCAGACCAGATGCCCTAAAAATATTTTAAGAAGGTAGCCTAGACCCTAACTTTTTCTTATTTTTAAAGGCAACTGTAAAGTGCCTGTTGTGGGTGCAATGTGACTGGTCAAACTGCTCGATGTTAAGCAAAATACAATTTACTTAAACACTGTGGTTCAAAATACAACCAAAGGAAGAGGAATTTAGAATAACTTAACGCTATTGGAAAACCAAACAGATTAATAGATATAGTAACTACTACCAATTAACTGTTCCAGTATAATAAAATCCCATAAACACAACTCTTAGCAAAAAAGGAAAATTCAGACAAATTCTCACATGGAGTTCTCCAATCAAGGAGGAAAAAAGTTCAAGTGAAAATTCAGAGAGAGTAGCAGCCAGGAGACATTCACTGAAGCTTCCAACTCTGCTGAGACTCCAAAAACTTTTGATGCTATTGAGAAAATCAAAACCTAGAAATTTGGATCTGAGAGAGCTGGCCACACTCATTCAGGCTGCAAAAAAAATACCCAAGGCCTTCCAAGCTGTTTAGCCCAGACTGCTAACTACCCCTACCATACAGCCTCTCTTCGAAAAGAAAACCCAGGACAGGATAACCTTTAGAGCCACAGCATCTCACAACTGTCAGCCGTAGATGTCAGTGTTGTAACTATACTAGAACTGCTTGGCTTAGGGAACAGCTAATTTTGGATCATAAGTCTTCAGTTCAAATGCCAGAATTTTGTCAGGATGCAAAGCCTCTACAGTACCCAGTGCCTTCATTCATTTCTTGATGTCATGGGTTATGAATCAAATTGGCCAAAGACTAGCATCGTTGATGCTGGGGACTTCAGGAGGAAACCAAGATATATCATCCATTCCCTATTTCTGGCTGAAGATTATTGCAAATGCTTTAACCTTGTCTTTTTCACTGATGCGCTGGGCTCGTCCATCATTGAAGATGGGAATATTTATGGAGCCTCCTCATCCTAGAATTATTACTCAATTGACAACTACCATCCACAACTGGATGTGGCAGATTATATCTGATCCATTGGCTGTGGGATTGTTTAGCTCTGTCCATCAAATGCTGCTTACCCGGTTTGGCATGCAGGTAATAGCTTCGTGCAGGGCAGGTCATGTCTTACTGACTTGATTGAATTTTTTGAGGAGGTGATGAAGGTGATTGAGGAGGATAGAGCAGTGGATTTGCTTTTGTAGATTTTAGTAAGGCTTTCTACAAGGCCCCACATGATAGGCTCATCCAGAAGATTAGAACAAAGAACAAGGAAAATTACAGCACAGGAACAGGCCCTTCGGCCCTTCAAGCCTGCACCAATCCAGATCCTCTATCTAAACTTGTCGCCTATTTTCCAAGGATCTGTATCCCTCTGCTCACTGCCCATTTGTTTATCTGTCTAGATAAATCTTAAATGACGCTATCGTGCCCACCTCTACCACCTCCGCTGGCAACACTTTCCAGGGACCCACCACCTTCTGCGTAAAGAACTTGCCACACATATCTCTCTTAAACTTTTCCCCTCTCACCTTGAAATCATGACCCCTAGTAATTGAGTTCCCCACTCTGGGCAGAAGCTTCTTGCAATCCAACCTGTCTATACCTCTCATGATTTTGTAGACCTCAATCAGGTCCCCCCTCAACCTCCGTCTTTCTAATGTAAATAATCCTAATCTACTCAGCCTCTCTTCATAGCTAGCACTCTCCATACCAGGCAACATCCTGGTAAACCTCCTCTGCACCCTCTCCAAAGCATCCACATCCTTTTGGTAATGTGGCGACCAGAACTGTATGCAGTATTCCAAATGTGGTCAAACCAAAGTCCTATACAACTGTAACATTAAGGTGCATGGGATCCATGGTTACTTGGCCGCGTGGATTCAGTATTGGCTTGCTCATACAAGACAGAGGGTAGTGGTGCTAGGATGTTTTTCAGGCCGGAGGTCTGTGGCAAACATCATTCCGCAGGGATCCATGAAGGGATCTCTGTTGTTTGTGATATATATAAATGAGTTAAATGAAAATTTAGGTGGGTGGTTTGGTAAGTTTGCAGACTATACAAAGATAGGTGGAGTTATGGATAGTATAGAACGTTGTCAAAAGATACAATGGGATATAGATCAGTTACAGACAGGAGCAGGGATGTGGCAGATTGAGTTTAATCCAGGTAAATGTGAGGTACTGCATTCTGGGAGATCACATGTTAGGGTAAAGTATATAGTTTAATACTCTGAACAGCATTGATGGACAGAAGGATCTTAGGGGGTTCAAGTCCATAGCTCCCTGAAAGCAAATAGATAAGGTGGTGAAGAAGACGTACAGCATGCTTGCTGCCTAGATTAGAAGGTATGAGCCATAAGGAGAGGCCAGAAAACCTGGGTTGTTTTCTCTGGAGTGGCAGAGGCTGAGGGGAGACTTGACAGGAGTCTGTAAAATTATGAGATGCATAGATAGTATTGACGGTCAGAATCTTTCTCCCAGAGTTGAAATGTCTACAACTAGTAGGCATGCATTTAAGGTGAGAGAGCAAAAGTTCAAAGTAAATGTGAGGGGCATGTTTTTTACACAGAGTGGTAGGAGTCTGGGACAGGTAGTGCTGGAGGGAGATATGATTAGGGCATTTAAGGGACTTTTAGATAAGCACATGAATATACAAGGAATGGAGGGATATGGCCCAAGGTCGGACCAAAAGGATTAGTTTCATTTGGCATCATGTTCAGCACAACAACGTGGGCCAAAAGACCAGTTTCTGTGTTGTGTATTTCTATGTTCAATGCAGTCCATTGCCATAACTTCACAAGGCTGACACCTCATTTTAAGGTACATCTTGGTCTGCTCCTAACTTTCCATGCTGCAGTCTTCAGTAAATCAAGATTGATTTTCCACCTTGACAATAATGATAAAGTGAAGGATATGTCAAGCCTTGAGGTTAGAACATGTGTGTATTTTTGATGTATGTATAGAATGCCTCAGGATACACTTTAACCCCACTTGCGAAACTCATTTCATGGCCCCTTCTTGACCTTCTAATTCGCTACTTGAGTTCTTTTCTGCTTTTTTAGGGTTCCTCACTGCGCCTGCCTGACTTTAGCTTCCCAACCCTTTTATATGCTTCTTTTTCCCTTTTGACTAAATCACAACTTCCCTTGTTATCCAAAGGTTCTTATCTTGCCACCCCTGGCCTTCCTCCTCATTGCAACATGCCGGTCCTGAACTCTGAACTCTTGCCACTAGGCAAGAGTTATAGATGGGGGGAAAGGCAATTATAATGCGATTAGGCAAGACTTAGGAGGGATAGAATGGGGTAGCAAAATGCAGGGGATGGGGACAATCGAAATGTGGAGCTGGTTTAAGGAACAGATATTGCGTGTCCTTGATAGGTATGTCCCTGTCAGGCAGGGAGGAAGTGATAAGTTAAGGGAACCTTGGTTTACAAAAGAAGTTGTATCTCTTGTTAAGCAGAAGAGGGAGGCTTATGTGACATTGAGAAGAGATGGTTCAGATGAGGCGATGGAGAGTTACAGATTAGCTAGGAGGGATTTAAAGAGAGAGTTAAGAAGAGCAAGGAGGGGACATGAGCAGTCATTAGCAGGTAGAATTAAGGAGAACCCTAAAGCTTTCTATAGGTATGTGGGGAATAAAAGGATGACTAGGGTAAGAATAGGGTCAGTCAAAGACAGAAGTGGGAAGTTGTGTGTGGACCCTGTGGAGATCGGAGAGGTGCTAAACAAATATTTCGCATCTGTTTTCACTCAGGAAAAGGAGAATATTGTAGAGGAGAAGACTGAGATACAGGCTATTAGACTTGAAAGGATTGAGGTTAGTAAGGAGGAGGTGTTATCAATCCTAGAAGGTGTGAAGGTAGATAAATCCCCTGGGCCGGATGGGATTTTTCCGAGGATTCTCTGGGAAGCTGGGGAGGAGATGGCGGAGCCTTTGGCCTGGATCTTTGAGTCGTCATTGTCTACAGGTTTAGTACCAGAGGACTGGAGGATTGCAAATGTTGTGCCCTTGTTCAAGAAGGGCAGTAGAGATGACCCAGGTAACTATAGACCAGTGAGCCTTACATCTGTTGTAGGAAAAATTTTGGAAAGGATTATAAGAGATAGGATTTATAATCATCTAGCAAGCAACAATTTGATTGGAGATAGTCAACATGGATTCGTCAAGGGCAGGTCGTGTCTCACAAACCTCATTGAGTTTTTTGAGAAGGTGACCAAGCATGTGGATGAGGGTAGGGCAGTTGGCGTGGTGTACATGGACTTCAGTAAAGCCTTTGATAAGGTTCCACGTGGTAGGCTATTGGAGAAAATGCGGAGGCATGGGATTGAGGGAGATTTAGCAGTTTGGATTAGAAACTGGCTTTCTGAAAGAAGGCAAAGAGTGGTGGTTGATGGAAAATATTCAGCCTGGAGTCCGGTTACTAGTGGTGTGCCACAAGGATCTGTTTTGGGACCACTGCTGTTTGTCATTTTTATAAATGACTTGGACGCAGACATAGGTGGATGGGTTAGTAAGTTTGCAGATGACACTAAAGTCGGTGGAGTGGTGGACAGTGTGGAAGAATGTTGCAGGTTGCAGGGAGACTTGGATAAACTGCAGAATTGGGCTGAAAGGTGGCAAATGGAGTTCAATGCAGACAAATGTGAGGTGATGCACTTTGGGAAGAATAATAGGAAGGCAGAATACTGGGTCAATGGAAAGATTCTTGGTTGTGTGGATGTGCAGAGGGATCTTGGTGTCCAGGTACATAGATCCCTGAAAGTTGCCACCCAGGCTGATAGTGCTGTTAAGAAGGCATACGGTGTGTTAGGTTTCGTTGGTAGAGGGATTGAGTTCCGGAGCCGTGATGTCATGCTGCAACTGTACAAAACACTAGTGCGGCCTCACTTGGAATATTGCGTACAGTTCTGGTCTCCCCGTTACAGGAAGGATGTGGAAGCATTGGAAAAGGTGCAGAGGAGATTTACCAGGATGTTGCCTGGTCTGGAGCGAAGGTCTTATGAGGAAAGGCTGAGGGACTTGGGTCTGTTCTCATTGGAGAGAAGAAGGCTAAGAGGGGATTTAATAGAGACCTACAAAATCAGAGGATTAGATAGGGTGGACAGTGAGAGTCTTTTTCCTAGGATGATGACGTCGGCTAGTACGAGGGGGCATAGCTGCAAATTGAGGGGTGATAGATTTAAGACAGATGTCAGAGGCAGGTTCTTTACTCAGAGAGTGGTAAGGGCGTGGAATGCCCTGCCTGCCAATGTAGTTAACTCAGCCCCATTAGGGGCATTTAAACAGTCCTTGGATAAGCATATGGATGATGATGGGATAGTGTAGGGGGATGGGCTTAGATTAGTTCACAGGTCGGCGCAACATCGAGGGCCGAAGGGCCTGTTCTGCGCTGTATTGTTCTGTGATCAGCAGGTCTGTAAACGAGCCCCACATGTCAAATGTTAACTTGCCTGATAACAGCTCCTGTCAATTAACAGTCCCTAGCTCCTGCCTAATAGTGATGTAATTTGACCTCCGCAAATTTAGTACCTTCCCACAAGGCCCTGCTTTATCCTTGTTCAGAGCTAATAATGTGGTTGAATACAGTGTTCCTGCTGCTGATGATCTGCAGTGCCTCATGAATGCCTAAATTTGAGTTCCTATTCAAAAATTGCTGCCATTTAACTTGGTTGTAGTGTTTTATGACACGATAAAACTTATCCTCAGTGTGAAGATGGGACTTTGTATCCATTTGGAATATGTAGCAGCAGCTTCTACCTCTACTGTTATGGCCACATGCATCTGTGATAGGTAAATCAGTGAGGTTGAGGTTGGACATAAGGATGCTATTGAACCACTCTTTGTGATGGACATTGAAATTACCCACTGACAATACACTCTGTGCCCTTGCCATCCTCAAGTGCTTCTTGGTGTCTCAATGGTTAGCACTGCTGTGTCACAGTGCCAGGGATGCAGGTTTGATTCCAGTCTTGGGCAACTGCCTGTATGGAGTTTGCACATTCTCCCCATGTCTGCATGGGTTTCCTCCACATGCTCTGGTTTCCTCCCACAGTCCAAAGATGAGGGTAGGTGGAATGGCCATGCTAAATTGCCCATAGTATCCAGGGATGTGCAGGCTAGGTGGATTAACCATGGGAAATGCAGGGTCACAGGGATAGGGTAGTGGGGGTGGGTGTGGATGGGATGCTCTTCAGAGAATTGGTGTGGACTCAATGGACCAAATTGCCTGCTTCTACAGTGTACGGATTCTATTCGTTGTATGCTTAGTGATATTCAAAATGGAGGACCACAGATTCACAGGGTTTGGGGCAGTGATTGGGGGAGATTGTGTGCCATAGTTATTAATTGTCAGTAGGTTTCTTTACCATGTTTGACCAGATGCCATGAAACTTGGTGTCGCAAGTCAATGTTAGGACACCCAGGGTAACTCCTGACTGCATACCACTGTGTCAGCACTTATGCTGGTTGTCTTTCAAATATAGACATGGCTGGGTGTCACAGAATCAGAGATCCACAGCATGGAAAAAGCCCCATTGGCTCATCGAATCTGTGCTGTTCAAAAATTAGCACCTAACTATTCTAATCTCATTTTCCAGTGCTTGGGCCCATAGTCTTCTATGTCTTGGCATTGCAAGTGCACATCTAAATATGTCTTATATATTTTTAGAGTTTCTGCTCCACCTTTACAGGCATTGAGTTTCAGATTTCTGCCACCCCCTGGGTAAAAATAGTCATTTGCTGACATCCATTTAAATCTCCTGCCCCTTATCATAAATCTGTACCCCGGTCATTGATCCCTGCACCAAGAGGAAAAGTTTCCTATCTATGCCTCTTATAATTTTATCCATCTCAGTTATGTTCACCTCAGTCTCCTCTGCTCCCAGGAAAACAAGTCCAGTCTATCTAATCTCTCTTCATAACTGAAACTCTCCAGTCCAGGCAGCATCCTGCTAAATTTCTTCTGCACCATCTCCAGTGCAATCACATCCCTTTTTTTAATTCATTCATGGGATGAGGGCATCATTGGCCATATCAATACCTATTGTGCATCCCTAATTGCCCAGCAGGCAGTTAAGAGTTAACCAGATTGGTGTGGGTCTGGAGTCACATGTAGGCCAGACTAGGTAAGGATGACAGTTTGAGATAACAAGGTGTGGAGCTGGATGAACACAGCAGGCCAAGCAGCATCATAGGAGCAGGAAAGCTTGACCGTTTGCCAATGGTCAGTCCATCTGACCAGCCCCACTATATGCTCTTCTAATCTAAGGCTACCCTCCTCACTATTTACATCCTACCAATTTTCATATCATCTGCGAATTTACTGATCAACTTTCTACATTCGCGTCTGAAATTATTTGTATATTTACACATGTTTCATTTTCATTTCCAGTGCCTAAGTTGTGACAGAGTGGTCTGTCCAGTTGACATTTCTGCAGTTGTTTAATAAACAGCTTTCAAACCATTTTAGAGAATATTTAAGAGACAAATACATTGCTCTGGGTCTAGAGTTACATATAGGCCAGACCAGAAAAGGATTGCAAATAGGACTATTTCCCTTAAGTACGCTTCTAAATTAGATGTGTTTTTGAAAAACCACAATGATTTCAGAACCTCCAATACTATGACTAACATTTGATTCCAGATTTATTGAATTGAAATTCCATGAGAAATCATGACCGGTTTTGAACTTGTGACCCCAGATCATTAGCTGAGGCTCATATATTGCTAGTCTAGTGATATTATCATTAATCTTGCTGTGGGTGAATGTTGGTCTGTCAACAGCAGGCAATGAGTGAGTTTTCCCTGTTGCCACCAGGGTGTGGGTGAGGTTCCCCAGGCTCTAGTCGACTTCTGGGGGAGTTATCCCAGGTTCCAACAGCTTGTTGGCAAGGTTCCTCAGGCTGGAGGTTGAGGGGTGATCTTATGGAAGTCTATAAAATCATGAGGGGCAAAGATAAGATGGATAGCAAGGGTCCTTTCCCTAGAGTGGGGAGTTCAAAACCAGGGGCATATTTTTAAGGTGAGAGGAGGGCGTTTTAAAAAGAACACCTTTATTCTAGAGAGTGGTTCGTGTGTGGAATGAACTGCCTGAGCAAGTGGTGGATACAGGTACAGTTACTACTTTTAAAAGACATTTGGATAAATATATAGGATGAATAGGAAAGGTTTGGAGGGATATGGGCCAAACGCAGGCAAGTGGGGCTAGTTTAGTTTGGGAACATGGTCGGCTTAGACTAGTTACACCAAAGGGTCTGTTTTCATGCTATATAACTCTATAATAGGATGTCATGGTCACAGGATTGTCAGTATGCAATTTTGGACTGAGATGAAGAGCAATGCCTTCACTCAGGGTGGTGAACCTGTTGGATTCTGTACCACAGAACGCAGTGAAGGCCAAGTCACTGAATATATTTAAGAAAAAAGTAGCTAGGTCTCTAGAAGCTAAAGGTGTTAAGACTGTGGGGAGAGTGCAGGGGTATTGTGAGATATCATGATGTAAAAATTACATTACAAAGAGAGTACAATTTGATAAATTATATTAAAAACAACTGATGTATATTAGATTGCAACAGTTATCTTTCTGTTCAGGTGTAACTGTGTAATAGGTACTTTAAATCGCTAAAACAAAAGTGGTGAATGATGAAAGTGCCAAACTGGTTTGCCATTATCTGAAATTGGGGTTGACATTCTCATTGAGTCTTTTCTTTAAAGTGACATTGGTGTGCTGGAGGAGCAATCAAAGTAATCTTGAAAGAGAACAATCCACACCAAAAGAACCAACTGCAAGGTGATGAAATGAAAACAGAAGCTTGCTGAGTATTTTCACAGTACAGAGTGAATCTATTCGATCAGTTGTGTTTGTATCAGCTTTCCAAATGGAACTTCCAAATGCCATTCTCCAGCCTATGTTCAATATGCCCCAATTAATAATGTATTCTGTGCCCCTATTAATAAAGCATAGAACACATTGTGCTGCTTTACCTGTTCTCTCAACCTATCCAGTCACAACTTGACTCCACAAAGCCTGTCCACGATCAACAAGGCACAAGTCAGGAGATTGATGGAATACTCCCAATTTGTCTAGATGAGTGCAGCTCCAATAAAACTCAAGTAGTTTGACACCATCCAGGACTTTGAAAAATAGCACAATTTTTCATTGTCACAGGTTCAAAATTCTATAACAACATCCCTAACAGCATTGTGGGTGTACCTATACCAGGTGGATTGCAGCAGTTCAGGAAAGGAGTTCATCACCACCTTCTCAAGTACAATTAGAGTTGGTGAAGCCTACATCCCTTGAATATGAGAAAAAATATACACACAAAAGATCAAGAATGAACGCAGGATCACCGGAAAAAGGGGTTGGAGAAGTGGTTAATGGGGAAACAACAAAATGGCAGAAAAACTGAATCGGTACTTTCACAACATACTACAAGTTCAAGAAGTCGGGGTCAGAAGTGAATGTAGTGGCTATCAGTAAGGAAAAGGTGCTAGGACCGCTATAAAGTCTGAAGGCAGATAAGTCACCCAGAGTGCATGGATTACATCCCAAGTTCTGAAGGAGATAGCCGAGGAGATTTCGGGGCATTTGTGATGATCTTTCAGGAGTCACTGGATCAGAGAGGTTCCCATAGGAATAGAAAGTGGCTAATAGAAACACTGTTTAAAAGGGAGGGAGATCAAGACAGGAAACTATGGGCAGGTTAGCCTGATCTGAGTCATTGGCAAGAAATTAGAGTTCATTATGAAGGATGAGATTGCGGAGTACTTGGATGTGCATGATAAAATAGGGCAGAGTCAGCACATCTTTGTCGAAGGAAGGTCATGCCTGACAAATCTGTTAGAATTCTTTGAGGAGATAATGAGCAAGTTGGACAGGAGAGCTAGTGAACATGATCTATTTGGATTTCCGGAAGGCCTTTGACAAGGTGCTGTGCAGAAAGCTGCTAAATGAGACAAGAGCCCATGGTGTTTGGGGCAAGCTACTAGTATGGTTAGAGGATTGAGACTGGCAGAAGGCAGAAAGTAGGAATAAACGGATCTTTTTCAAGATGGCAGCCTGTGACTAGTGATGTTCTGCAGGGGTCAGTGTCAGGACCACAGCTATTCACATTACACATTAGCTATCTGGACGAAGTAACTGAGGGCATTGTTGCTAAGTTTGCAGATGCTACAAAAATGGATGGAAGAACAGTTGTTTTGAGGAAGTGGGAAGGCTGCAGAAGGACTTGGACTTGCTAGGTGAGTCGTCAAGGAGGTGGCAGATGGACTACAATGTGGCGCAGTGTGAGGTTATGCATTTTGGAAGCCAGAGTAGGGGCATAGACTATTTTCTAAATGTGGAAGTGTTTTGGAAATCTAATATGCAAAGGAACTTGGGAGTCCTCATTCAGGATTCTTTTAAGGTTAAGTGTTCACCTGGTGGTTAGGGAGACAAATGCAATGTTCCCATTCATTTCAAGAGGGTTAGAAAACAGCAGGAGAGATGTATTGCTGAGGCTGCAAAAGGTCTGAGACAGACCATTCTTGGAATGTTGTGAGCCGGTTTGGGCCCCGTATGTAAAGAAAAATGTACTGGCATTAGAAGGGGTCCAAAGGACGTTTGTAAGAATGAACCCAAGGTTGAAGGGCTGAAGAGTGTTTGAGGATTCTGGGTGCTTGATGGAGTTTAGAAGATGAGAGGGATCTGACTGAAATTTACAGAATACTGAGAGGCCTGGATGGAATGGATTTGGAGAAGATGCCTCCACTAGTAGGAGGGATTAGGACCAGGGGCACAACGTCAGGGTACGGTAGCAACTCTTTATAGAACTGAGAGGAGGAGGAATTTCTTCAGCCAGAGGGTGGTTAATCAGTGGGATTCATTCCCGCAGAGGGCTGTCAAGGCTAAGTCAATGAGTGTAGGTTCTTGATTAGTAAGTGGATTAAAGGTTATGGGGAGAAGGCAGAAGGAGTGGGGTTGAGAAACATCACAGCCATGATAGAATAGCAGAACAGACTCAAAGGCCTGAATGGCTGTATCTTATGGTCTAAGATTAAAGCGTTAAACACATGGCTCGAAGATTGATATGAGAGAAATGGGTTTGAATTCCAGTGACTTTGGTACCAGTAATGGGGAAAGAGCGAGGTGTTCTGAAGAGGTGGGCTCCATCTATACTATAATGGGACTAGAGTCCTGGCAAATCGCATGACCAGGGCTGTAGATAGTGCTTTCAAGTAAAATAGTGGCAGTGCAGAATTCAATTGCATTGAAGATTTTAAAATCAAAGGTAAAGGAGGAGGTAGGATTAAGGGTTGTGATGAGGTTGGTTGTTACCAGGAAATGAAAGGAAGGGATGGAATGTGAAAATGTCATGTTGCACCAAGGAACGATGAAAGTGTAGGGAAATTCAGTAATAAAACAAGTTTAAAGGTTTCATATTTTAATGCATCAAGGATTTGGAATAAAGTAGACAAATTAATGGCACTATTTGAGGTAAAGAAATATGATCTGATAGCCATTATGGAAACATGATTAGAAGGAGATCAGAACTGGGAACTTAATGTTCACAGATATTTGACCTGTCAGACAGGACGGATGGAAAAGATGGTGGGATAGCACTATTAATAAGAAATGAAATGAGGAAAGTGTGAGAGACAATCTAGGCTTGGATGATCTTAGAAATCTTAGAAACCCAACAGTGTGGAAACAGGACCTAACAGCCCAACAAGTCCACACCGACCCTCAGAGCATCCCACCCAGACCCACCCCCCTAGGCATTACTGGAAATTTAGCACGGCTAATCCACCTAACCTGCACATCTTCGGACTGTCGGAAGAAACCGGAGCACCCGGAGGAAACCCACGGTGACACAGGGAGAATGTACAAACTCTGCACAGAAGGTCACCCGAGGATGGAATCAAACCCAGGTCCCTGGCACTGTGAGGCAGCAGTGCTAACCACTGAGCCACCGTGCTGCCCCAGTGGTTGATATAGAGTCTATTTAGGTAGAGGTTAATAAAACAGCAAGGGAAAGAAGACATTGCTGGGAATAGTGTAGTGTAGCCACACAAGTGGTATAGCCAATCTAAAAGAGGTTGTAACTCAATAAATAATAAAAGCATATAAAATGATTAGAGTGTAATTGTGGGTGACTTTAATCTTCATGTTCATTGGATTAATCAAATTGAAAGGTGTAGCTACCACAACAAGTTCATGACGTGCATTAGGGATAGTTTCCCATAGCAATATGTCATGGAGCCAGCCAGGATCTGATAGTGGGTCAAGACACAGATTTGATAAATGACCTCAGAGTAAATGACCCCCTAGGATGTAGTGTTCATAACATGATAGAATTTAATATGCAGTTATAGAGTGAGAAACTTGGGTCAGAAATGACTGTGTTTAACTTAAGGTGAATTTACAATGAAGGTAGGAGACAGAGGGTGGTGGTGGAGGGTTGCCTTTCAGACTGGAGACCTGTGACCAGCAGTCTACTGCTTTGTGTCATTTATATAAATGATTTGGATGTGAAAATAGGAGCTGTGGTTAGTAAGTTTGTAGATCACACGAAAACTGATGGTATTACTAGACAGTGATGAAGGTTACCTCCAGAGTAAAACGGGATCTTGATCAAGTGGGCTGATGGGCCAAGGAGTGGCAGATGGAGTTTAATCTAGGTACATGTAAGGTGCTACATTTTGGTCGGGCAGGACTTACACACTTAATGGGAAGGTCATAGGGAATATTGCTGAACAACGAGACCTTGGAGTGCAGGTTCATAGTTCCTTGAAAGTGGAATTGCAGGTAGACAAGACAGTGAAGAAGGCATTTGGTACGCTTGCCTTTATTGAATATAGGAGTTGGGAGGCCGTATGGTGGCTGAACAAGACATTGGTTAGGCCACTTTTGGAATACTACGTTCAATTCTGGTCTCCCTGCTTTAGGAAAAATGGTATGAAACTTGAAAGGGTTCAGAAAAGATTTGCAAAGATGTTACCAGGAGGGTTTGATCTGTAGGGAGAGGCTGAAAAATGTTAGGGCGATTTTCCCTGGGGCATCAGAGGCTGAGGGGAGACCTTGTAGAAATTTATAAAATCACAAGTGACATGGATAGGTGAATGGTCAATGTCTTTGCCCCAGGGTGGGGGAGTCTAATACTAGAGGGAATAGGTTTAAGCTGAGAGGTGCAAGATTTAAAACAGACTAAGGGGCAACTTTTTCACGCAGAGGGTGTGATGCGTGTGTGGAATGAACTGCCAGAGAAAGTGGTGGAGGCTGGTACAATTATAACATTTAAAAGGCATCTCGATAGGTATATGAAAAGGAAGTGTTTAGAGAGATATGGGCCAAATGCTGGCAAATAGGGCAAGTCAATTGTAAGAAAAACCCACCTGGCTCACTAAGGTCCTTAAGGGAAGGGAATTGCCATCCTTATTAGGCCTGGCTTATATGTGACTCCAGACCAACTGCAATGTGGTTGACTCTTCATTGCCCTCTGGGCAATTAGTGATGGGCAATAAATACTGGCCTAGCCAGAGGCACTGACATCCCATGAGTGAATTTAAAAAAAAGATTAATTTAGGATATCTGGTTGGTGTGGACAAATTGGATTGACGGGTCTGTTTCCATGCTGTACATCTCTATGACTGTATGAAGTGGAGTTAGCTGAAAGTGAACTGGGTGATCGATCAGCAGTGGCAGACACTTAAAGAAGCAGTCGATAATTCTCAGCAAAAATACATCCCAAAAAGGAGGAAAGATTTTAAGAGAGGCATAAACCAACCATGGTTAACCATGGATATTAAGGAGAGTATTAAGTTGAAAGAAAAAAGCATATAATGAGGCCAATGTGAGTGATAGCCCTAAAGACTGGAATAAATTCAGAATCCAGCAAAGGAGCATAGATATAGATAATAAAGACAGAAAAAATAAACTAAAAGGGCAAACTAATGAGGAATAGAAAAACTGACAATATGAGTTTCTTTAAATATACGAAAAGGAAGAGAGAAGGCTAGGTGAACATAGACCTTAGAAAATTAATCTGGGAAGACTGTTATGGAGAACAAGCAAATGGCGGAGAAGTTAAACAGATATTTTGCATTAGTCTTTACAGTGAAGGACACCTCGAATATCCCATTTGTACAAAAGAATATAGGGGATGAATTAAGTGCCATCAGCATCACTAGTGAAGTAGTATTAGGGCAACTAATGGGATAAAGGCAGAGTACCCTGGCCCTGATTGTATCTATCGTAGGATCTCAGAAGAGGTAGCTACAGAGTTAGTGCGTGCATTGATCATAAAAAAAATCTTGGATTCTTGAGAAGTGACAGAGGATTGGAAAACTGCCAGTATGAGTTCTGAGAAAGGGTCACCGGACCCGAAACGTTAACTCTTGTTTTCTCCTTCACAGATGCTGCCAGACCTGCTGAGCTTTTCCAGCAACTTTGTTTTTGTTCTTGAGTATGAGACCCCTATTCAAAAAGTGAGTGAGGCAAGAAACAGGTGACTGTAGGCTGGTTAGCCTAACATCTATTGTTGGAAAAGTATCGGAATCAATTATTGGGAATGTGATAGCAGAACATTTGGAAAATTATAATCTAATCAAACAGCATGGCTTCATAAATGGGAAATTGTGTCTGACTAATTTATTAGCGTTTTCTGAGAAAGCTTCAGTCAGAGTGGGGACAGTTTTGAATTTGGACAAACACAGAGCATTCGACAAGGTACTCACAAAAGGTTAAGTCATTGGATAAGAACTGACGGTGTTGGAGGTAATATGCTGACGTGAATAGATAATTGGCTAATGGATAGGAAACAGCGAGTGGAGATAAGGGATTCTTTTTCAGGTTGGCGACCTCTGACCACTGAGGTTCCACAGGGAACCACAACTATTCCCAATGAATGACTTGGAGGAAGCAAGCAAGTGTACTGAAGCCAAATTTGCAGACAGCATAAAAGTAGGTGGAAAGGCAGGTTGCGAGAAAGATCTTAACAGTATATGGAGAGATATTGATAGGTTAAGTAAATGGGCAAAAAGTTGGCAAATGAAATATAATTTGGGAAAATGTGTAGTTATTCATTTTGGAGGGGAGGACGAAAGAACAGTACCATTTAAATAGGAAGAAGTCTGCAGAAAGTGGCAACGCACAGGAACTCGGGGGTAGTTGTGCACAAAACACAGAAAGCTAGTTCATGGATGCAGCAGGTAATCAGGAAGACTAATAGAATGTTGGCCCTTATTTCATGGGGGTTTAAGTACAACAGTAGAGAAGTTTTAGTGCAATTGTATAAGGTGTTGGTGAGACTCTCGAGGTTGAGCGTTGGCAGTTCTTGCCACAGAGAGCTGTTGGGGGAGATTCCCTGCATATATTTAAGGCTGAAATAGGTAAATTCTTGACCAATTGGATGGTCAAGGGATATGGGGAAATACAGGAAAGTGAGCATGTGGAATGTCAGGTCAGCCATGATCCTATTGAATGGCAGTGCAGGGTTGAGGGGTTAACGGCCAACTTCTGTCCCTGTTTCTTGTGGTCTTATGGGAAGAATTCTTACTTATCAGGTTAGTGTACAGCCTCACTTGAAAGCAAATTCCAAGATTTTTGTAAGAGTAATGAGCTGCCTTACAATGTATATGATAGGATTTGTTCTCATGGTCAGTCCGAGCTGCTAAAGACCCGTCACAGGAATGTTCTATTCATGCCCTGTTTTATCAATGACCGGTTATGTGCAGCATGGACAGGCTAAATGGTTGATTGAATTACTAAAGCCAATTCTTAGTGCGTTTGTCAGGTACACAATGGGGGATTCCTTCATCTTGCAAGCGCTATACACAGCTTACTTATCGATAGCAACATCTTATCTGCACGCTCGTTTGACATTTGAACTTACTTGCAGACATATTGGTGAAGGAAGCCATCGGCATCTTCACCATGTTACAGCAAGATAGATAAAGCATCAGTTTCTGGATCTATATTCACTGAACTTAGCAACTTGTGCAATTGTACTCTGTTTTAAAGACTTAAGTTGTGTCTAACAGATAGCATAGCTGGGTGATTCCTTGGATCCAGCTATCACTAATACTTTCATTTTTAACCAGGAAGCCGTTTTTCACTAAATAGGTACTAACTTCCTCTCTGAAAATTTCTTGTGCCATTTGAATGATGGGTATGCAATCTTTGAATCTGCTACATTGCATACAAACTGACAAAGCCCTGAAGGAGTACAGAGAAATTAGGAAGGAACTTAAATGTGCAATTAGGAAAGCCTTCAGCAAACAGGGTAAAGGAGAATCCCAAGGCTTTTTATGCCTATGTTAGGAGAAAGAGGGTAACAAGGGAACGAGTAAGCCCACTCAAGGATGAAGGAAGGAAGTTGTACATGGAGCCACAGAAAGTGGAGGAGATCCTGAATGAGTACTTTGTATCGGTTTTCACCAAGGAGAAGGACATGACTAATGTTGTGGTCAGTGATGTGTGTGTGTAAATACTCTAAGAGAATGTCAACATGTTGAAAGAGGACATTTTGGGAATCCTTAATTGCATTAAGATAGACAAGTCCCCAGGATCAGATGGGATCTACCCCAGGTTACCCAGAGAGGCAAGGGAGGAAATAGCTGGGGCATTGGCAGATATCTTCTCATCCTCATTGACCACATGTGAAGTTCCCGAGGACTGGAAATTAGCGTATGTTGTTCTCTTGTTTAAGAAAGGATGCGGGGGTAATCCAGGAAACTATAGGCCGGTGAGCTTGACGTCTGTGGTGGGCAAGCTCTTGGACAAGACACTGAGGGCCAAGATATATGCGCATTTGGTGGAAGATGGACTAGTTAGTGTCAGGCAGCGTGGTTTTTTCATAGAAGACCGACGGTAGTGGTGGAAGGATGTTTTTTCAGAATGGAGACCGGTAACTAGTGGTGTTCTGCAGGGGTCAGTCTTAGGTTCTTTGTTGTTTGGAGGAAAATGTGGGTGATCTAATAAGCAAGTTTGCTGATGACGCAAAGATTGGTTGAGTTGCTGATTGTGCCAACGATTGTGAAAGTATGCAACAAGATATAGATAGATTGGTGACTTGGGCACAGAAATGGCAGATGGAGTTTAATCCAGAAAAATGCGAGGTGATGCATTTTGGAGGATCAAATTTCAGTGTGAATTATATGGCAGAACCCTTAGGAACACTAACATTCAGACATATCTGGGTGTGCAGGTCCACAGTTCCCTGAAAGTGGCAACACAGGTAGCCAAGGTGATTAAGAAGGCATATGGCATCCTTGCCTTCATCGCCCAGGGCGTGGAGTACAAGAGTTGGCAAAACGTGTTGCAGCTATCATAAAACCCATGTTAGGCTGTATTTGGAGTATTCTGTGCAGTTTTGGTCATCACATTACCAGAAGGATGTGGAAGCTTTGGAGAGAAGACAGGGGAGGTTCACCAGAATGTTGCCTGGTCTCCAGTACATTGACTATGAGGGAAGGTTAAAAAGACTAGGATTGTTTTCACTGGAAAAACGGCAGCTGAGAGGAGACCTGCTAGAGATCGACAAAATTATGAGAGACATAGATAGGGTGGATAGTCGGAGGCTTTTCCCTAGGGTTGAAGTTTCAATTTCAAGGGGGGCACAGGTTCAAGGTCGGGGGGGGGCAAAGTTTAAGGGAGACGAGCGAGGGAAGTTTTTCACGTAGAGAGTGGTAGCAGCCTGGAATGCACTACCAGAAGAGATGGTGGATGCGGGCACATTGAAGACATTTAAGAGGCACCTAGTTGGGTACATGAATAGGGAGGGAAAAGAGGGATACGGTTCGAAAAATGGCACGTTTGTTTTTAGATTAATTAGGGCATGATGGTCGGCACAGGCTTGGAGGGCCAAAGGCCTGTTCCTGTGCTGTATTTTCATTTGTTCATAAGTCTTTTTGTACACACCTTTCTGTACACCATCCCCCACTCAGATTCACTAATGAGACAGAGTGGTTTAATGCATTCCTTTCACTCTTCATCCTGTTGAGAAATCTGTGAGTGGGTTTCTGTCCAGTAGAAACCTGCTATCACCAATCAATATACACTTCAGATTTCATATAGCTCCACGCTTATGCTATTAGCCTTATCAGCAGTCTTGTTACGAAGGCTGTGGGCATTTGCTCACCTTGCAAATGTGTACAAAATATCGCTTCAAAGCTACCCTGCAGTATCGTGCCTATCTTCATCAGATCATTATTCTCCATTCTTTGGACCTGAAAAATTCCAGGTCAATCTCAAATTACCCTGGAAAATCAAACTATCTCAAAAATTTGATCATCATATTAAAGAAGTTAGTTTATATTGTTACAGTGCAGTGACCATGTGAACAGTATTTTCCATTAGCAGGATGCTGCTGTCAGACCTAAGGGACTTTCTACTTGTCACATAATTGAGCAACATTGTCTGTGAATTTTAGTGCTAGCCCTGTGCCAGGTATGTAGTCTGTAAGTCCTAGTAAGTGGCTGATCAAATTTATTTTATACAGACCAATCCACCAGCCACTGATTACAAAACTCGGAACAAGATGTCTACCATTAAACGTGATTCTGGAATTGGGCAACATTTGCTGAACAGTTCTGAATTCACTAGAAGCTTCCTTAACAGGTTAAGATAATTAGTAAAGTTCATAAAGTGGCTTATTTACCCTTGCTTGAAGCAGCATACATTTATGTGCTGAGATCCATTCTGTGCAGACAAACATAATATGTTGAAGCCTTGCATCTTTTTTTGAATTATCATGCAGCTGGTGGAGCCGAGTTCCCCGTTTCTTGATTCATTTCCATGCCTTGGATAATCCATCAGTTTGTCAACCAGTCAGCACTCTTTTTCTCCTGTGGTATAGATTGTTCTAATTGTTTGAAATTTGGCATTCTTGTGTACGTCCTGATGACTGCAAGATCAAAAGCTTCGGCATATGTCTCTGTTCTTATCCGTCATCAGCAATCACTCACCAACAAGTATGATTGTCCACCTACAAAATCCTGTGTCACTGGTCATGGGTTCTATGGGTCCATGCATGGCTGATGTGTTCAGTGCTTGACCGACATGTCCATTCACACAATTAGCAAGTGTTTTCAGGACCTGGAATTGGTCCTTGGCCTTGAGATTGCTGTCATAGCTATCTCAGGTACCTTTTTATGTTCTTTCTCTTGCTGACAGATGTTCTGGAAGAATTGTGTCCCTTCGAACAAGAGGTTTCTCCAAGTCAGTTTCTTCTGAGTAAGGGTCTCCCAGACATTAACATCTCTGTTGCATTTCTTGAGGTGAGCCTTCAGGAAGTCCTTGGTCTTCCTCTTGTTCGATGGTCATAGCTTTGATGCCGGTGTAATTGGTTCATTTGAGGACACTGACGTTAGTTTGCCTGTCCTTCCACCTGATGCATAGGATCTGTCTCAAATATCTCTCATGTGAGGCTTTTCTTGATGTGGAGATCTAATACCACATTCAGTCCACGAGTGCCACCTTCAGATGCCTAAGGATGAGCGCTTTTGACTGTGACTTCTCTACCAATACCAACATCCTTGTGTATAAGGCATCCATATTTCTGACTTTTATGTACAGCTGTGAAACTTGGACTATATTTGGGTGATACCTCAAGGCTTTGGAGAAATATCATCCTTTCCAAATTGTCCAGTAGGCTAATTTGCCCCGTGAGGGGTTGGTATTGTGCAGTTTCAGCATCTTGGCAACGTTCCATCTATTCAGCACCCAATCTGAATGGACATCAAATGGAAGCAACCATTTAAGTATGTCAGAAATGCATTTTTTTTCTCCCAGCTGTCCCTGCCCCCCTGCCAGGCATTGTGGTCAACCAGCAGGCATTTCAGAAATGCCAGTTGTAATGTGCAGAATGTAATGAGAGGTACATCTGTAGTAATGGTAAATTATGCAAAAGGACAAGGCAAATGCATTTGTATGTGGGTACTCACATGAACCATGTTGATAGCTTTACTACGTATGGTGTTTAATACCCTATTGTGACCTCTTGGAGAAATTTCAAAGGAGAGCTGGAGCACCAACTTTTAAAGAGAGATTGTTGTCACTGAATTTGTTTTTAGTAAAAAAAGAATGAGAGCAGTGTCTTCCAAATCCTGAAAACCGCAGATAATGTAGATGTAAAGCATGTTTAATTTGGATTAAGCATGCATAACTGACATTTAAAATTAACAAGCCTCAGGTGAGAGTAAATAAATTCATGTCACATTGCAAACATCTGTAGGCATGGGAAGATTGCCAGCAAAAGCATTTAATGTCATTAGTTAATTCCTTGAGAAACAGCCTTGGTTAAAAATAGAATTGTAGCTATTTGGTAAATGTGTTGATATTGATGATTGTCCTGCAACTTGAAATATCATGACCACCTGCATTAGCTTGAGTGGCTGAAATAAAAGCTAGGTGCTGGTCTTCTTTGTAAGAAGAGTCATATTACACTTGAAATATTAACCTTCTGACCCTATGGTACTGCCAGACCTATTGAGTTTCTCTAGCATTTTTGTTTTTATTTTCAGATCTCCAGTATCTGCAATATCTTTCTTTCTGGCTTGTGGTGGAGTACTGCAGCAAGCCTGAGACAGATGTTGGCCAGGGAACAAGGTGGTGTATTGAAGCAGTAGGTAACTAGAAGCTCAGGGTCTTTTTTTTTGCAGACAGAACGTAGGTGTTCTACGCAGAGGTCACCGAGTCTACGTTTGTTTCCCCAGTGTAGAGATCACATTGTGAGCAGTAATTGCAGTGGACTGGACTGAGTGAAGTGCAGATAAAGTGCTGCTTCACCTGGAAGTTTTGTTTGGGCCTTTAAATACTAAGGAGGGAGGAAGTAAACGAGCAGGTCTTCCAGCTTGAGAATTCCTTACCCAACCCCCGACACACCAGGCCTTGTTATCACATGGTCTGCTATTAAACACTCTCCATTTTTAGCCACTAATAGTCCCCATTAATAACCATTCAGTCTCATAGGCTGACTATTATTCACTTTTATCTGTCCAACTGTTCTTCTCTGTCTTTGGACTGTATCTCCATCTATTGTTTACTTCTTACCTCCTCCCTCCATCCTCTCTTCTGCATAAAAAAAAACTTTTACTGAGCTACTATCCGTACTAAAGAAGGGTCACTAAACCAGAAACGTTAACTGTGGTTTCTGCCCACAGATGTTGCCAGACCTGCTGACATTTTCCAACAATTTCTGTTTTTCTGTCTGATTTCCAGCCACAGTTTTTTCTGTTTTTTATTTATTCACCAAATTGATTCCTGGTATAACAGGACTGACATGAGGAGAGGTTGTGTTAGTTATGATTGTGTTCATTGGAGTTTATAAAATGAGAGGGGCATCTCATAGATACCTATCAAATTCTAAAAGGACTAGACAGGTTAAATGCAGGAGGGATGTTCCCAAAGGTAGAGGAGTCCAGGGGCAGGGGTCATAGTTTAAGCATAAGATGTAAACCTGTAAGGTTTGAGATGAAGAGAAACTTCTTCACCTAGAGAGTGGTGAACCTGTGGAATTCAATCCCTTAGAAAGTGGTTGATGTCAAAACATTATGTTTTCTAGAAGGAGGTAAATATCGCTCTTGCAGCTAAAGGAATTGAGAGATGTGGAGGTGGGAGGGTGGGTTTAGAATATTGAGCTTGATGATCAGCCATGATCGTATTGAATGGCAAAGCAGGTTCAAGAAGTCAAATGGACAATGCCTGCTCCAACTTCTGTGTTTATGTGTGGATTACAGTTCTTAGATTTCCAGAAAACATTTGTTTAAATGCCGTTTCAACATTATTGTGGAAAATAAAAGTTCACAGAGTAGGGGGTGTCATGTTGTCATGGATAGAATTTGACTGGCCAATGGGAAGCAGAGAGTAGGTATGACTAGGTCTTTTACAGGTTGGCTGGATGTCATGACTAGAGTGTCACAGGAGTTGGTGCTGGTAGTTCAACTGTTATTTATGTAATTGACTTGGATGAGGGGTCATAAGGTACAGTTGGCACATTTCCTGGTGACATGAAGATAGATAGGAAGGTAGTTGTGAAGAGAATGTCAAAAAAGGGATTAGCTAGGTTAAGTAAGTGGGCAGAAGAATGGCAAATTGAGCAAAATGTGTTAAAATGTGAAATTGTCTAGTTTGGTGGAAGGATAAAAAAGAAGCAGAGAGAGCTTGCAGAGTTCTGAGGTGGCGGGGGATGGCTTGGTTGCAGGGTGTGTTGTTGGGGGTTGGTGGGATCTGATGTCTTTGTGCATGAATCCCAAAAGTTTAGTATGCAGTTACAGCAAGTAATTCGGAAATCTAAGTAATTAGGAATATCATTATTTATCACATGGGAAACTAAAAGAAAAAGTAGGAAGGTTATGCTTCAGTTGAAGGCATTGGTAGAACTGCATCTGGATTGCTATGCAGAGTTAGGGAAAGTGATGACCGAGCTAGACAATTAATGCAGAAACTCAGCTAATATTCTAGGGACTCGGGACCGAATTCCACCATGACAGATTGTGGAATTTGAAATCAATAAGCAATATCTGGAATCAAGAATCTATTGATACCCATGAAACCATTGCTGATTGCTGGAAAAAGGGAAGGAAATCTGCCGTCCTCATCTGGTCTGGCCTGCATGTGACTCAAGACCCACAACAATATGGTTGACTCTCTATTGAGTTCTTAATTGACCTAGCAGTCATTCAGTGATATCAATTGCTACACAGTCCCAACAAACAAATGAAATCAGATGGACCACCTGACATTGACCTAGGCACCGAAAAAGACAATGGCAGAATCAGCCCGGTCAACAATGCAAAGTCATCCTTACTAACATTTGCGGCCGAGTCTTAAAATTGGGAGAGCTGTCTCACAGACTAGTCAAGCAGTAGTCTGTCCTTGTCATTCCCACGGAATCATACTTTACAGACAATGTCCCAGAAGCCACCGTCATCATTCCTGGATAAGTCTTGTCCCACCAACAGTACAGACTCAGCAAGGCTGGCAACACAGTGGCACACAGTCAAGAAGGTGTTGCCCTGGAAGTCCTCAAGATTGACTCCAGAGCCCATGAAGTCTCATGGCTTTAGGTTAAACATGGGCAAAGAAACCCCCTGCTGATTACCATATTGTCCTCCCTTGGCTGATGAATCAGTGCTCCTCCGTGTTGAACAACACCTGGAAGAAGCATTGAGGGTGGCAACGGTGCAAAATGTACTCTGGGCTATGGATTTCAATGCAACATTACTGACCTTGGTGGTCAGGACCTAAAGGGCATAGCTGCTAGATGGGTCTACAGCAGGTTGTGAGGGAACCAACAAGAGGGAAAAACATATTTGAATTTATCCTTATTAATCTGAGAGCTGCAAATGCATCTGTCCATGATAATACGGGTAAGACTGACCGCTGCACAGTCCTGGTGGGGACATAATTCTGCATTCATATTGAGAATACCCTCCACTGTGTGGTGTGGCACTATCATCGTGCTAAATGGGACAGACTTTGAATAGACCTAGCGACTCAAGATGAGCATCTATGGGGTGCTTTGGGCCGTCAACAGCAGCAGATTTGTACTCCAGCACAACGTGCAATCTGATGGCCCAATATACCCCCCAACTCAACCACTATAATCAAGCTAAGGGATCAGCCGTGATTCAGTGGAGCGTACAGGAGGATGTGCCAGGAGCGTGACCAGACATACCTAAAATTGAGGTATCAACCTAGTAAAGCTACCAAACAGCACAAGCAGCAAGTGATAGACGGAGCTAAGCAATCCCATGGTGAATCGTGGTGAACAGTTAATCAACTCACTTCAAGTGAGACAAGACAGAACAAATTGTTCATAGTATTACATCCCCCTATTAAAAAAAAGCCATCAGTCTACAAAGGTGGCTTCATTTCCAAAAACTTTATTTCTCACTCTGTTAGTACTCTGTCTTATACATATATAGTATATATATATATTCCACTAATCATGCATGTAAATATTCAATGCTGCAGGCCATTTCAGTCTATTTCTTCCACCACCAGACACTTCCATCTTCCTTCGTCAAAGTCGTGACAGCACATCAGCAATTGCAATCTCTTGACCTGCCACGCGTATAATTTTGAAATTGAATGCTATAACAATACTCCATCTAAACAGTCGGGTACTTTTAGCCTTAAATCTTCCCAAAAGCGTTAAGGGGTTCCAATCAGTATATATAATTGTCTCAGATATATTACTGGCAACATAGATTATGAAATGTTGAAACGCCAACACCAAACTCAACTCACCACAACTTTTCACTTTATATAGTAATGATCTAGCTGAAGGAACTGTGGACATTCTGGCTAAGTTTGCAGACGATACAAAGATAGGTAGAGGGACAGGTAGTATTGAGGAGGTGGGGAGGCTGCAGAAGGATTTTCACAGGTTATGAGAGTGGGCAAAGAAGTGGCAGATGGAGTACAATGTAAGAAAGTGTGAGGTCAAGCAGTTTGGCAAGAAGAATGAAAGCATGGACTATTTTTCTAAATAGGGAGAAAATTCAGAAGTCTGAAGAACAAAGAGACTTGGGAGTTCTAGTCCAGGATTCTCTCAAGGTAAACTTGCAGGTTGAGTCAGTAGTCAAGAAGGCAAATACAATGTTGGCATTTATTTTGAGAGGACTTGAATATAAAAGCAGGGATGTACTACTGAGGCTTTATATGGCCCTGGTCAGGCCACATTTGGAGTAGTGCAGTTTTGGGCCCCATATCTCGGGAAGGATGTGCTGGCCCTGGAGCGGGTTCACAGAAGATTCATGAATAGAATGAACGGCTTAACATATGAGGAATGTTTGAGGACTCTGGGACTATACTCATTGGAGTTTAGAAGGATGAGGGCGGATCTAATTGAAACTTACGGAATACTGAACAGCCTGGACAGAGTGGATGTTGGGAAGATGCTTCTATTGGTAGGAGAGACTAGGACCTGAGGGCACAGCCTTAGAGTAAAGGGAAGACCTTTTAGAACAGAGATAAGGAGAAACTTCTTCAGCCAGAGAGTGCTCAATCTATGGAATTAACTGCCACAGAAAGCTGTGGAGGCCAGGTCATTGAGTATATTTAAGACTGAGATAGATAAGTCCTTGATTATCAAGGGGATCAAGGTTTATGGGGAGAAAGCGGGAGAATGGGGTTGAGGAACTTATCAGCCATGATTGAATGGTGGAGCAGACTCGATGGGCGGAATGGCCTAATTTCTGCTCCTATGTCTTATGATCTTATGATTTCTTTCTCAATGGTGGAATATTTCTTTTGATGAATATTCAACTTTCATGAAAAATACTCAGGCGGTCTTTCTATACTGTCATTGTCATTTTGTAAGAATACAGCACCGACAACCACATCACTCGCATCGATAGCTACCTTGAATGGTTTGCATAGTTAGATGTTGCAAACACCAGAGCAATGGCCAACACAAGATGTCAAATGCTTTCTGACACTCCCCCATCCACTGAAATTTTCTGCACTTCTTCAACAGGTCAGTCAGTGGAGCAACCATACTGCTAAAACTCAATGTGAATTTTTGATAAAAACTAGTCGGTCCCAGGAATTGTAGTACTTCCCTCTTATTCAACAATATGGGAAACTCCCCAATAACCTTTGTAATTGCATCCCATGAGGCCAACTGTCCATGTCCAATGGTATGGCTTAGAAACATGACTTGGGCTTTTGCAAAATCACTCTTAGCCAGGTTTATCACCAAGCCTGCCCCCTGAAGTCAATCGAATAATTCTGCCAGATGCTCCAAATGTTTCTTCCATGTGTGACTAAAAATCACCAGATTGTCTACGTACATCATATAATTGGGTAATCCCAAAATGACCTTATTGGTTTGTCTTTGAAATCTGACTGGCACGTTCTTTATTCAAAATGGCATGACTTTAAACTGGTTAAATCCATTCAGTGTCTCGAACGCTGAAATTTCCTTCACGCTTGTGGATAAGCGAACCTGCCAGTATCCTCTGAGTAATTCCAACTTTGAAGTATAAGTTGCTTGTCCCACCTTCTCAATAAAGTCTCCCAGATGTGGAATAGGATACAAATCGGATTTTGTAACTATATTGACTTTGTGATAATCCACACATAATTATTGGTTACCTGAGATAACAAGGTGTGGGGCTGGATGAACACAGCAGGCCAAGCAGCATCATA
>JAHRHZ010000112.1:942964-996040 GCA_024137785.1 Ginglymostoma cirratum
TATGATGCTGCTTGGCCTGCTGTGTTCATCCAGCCCCACACCTTGTTGTCTCAGATTCTCCAGCATCTGCAGTACCTTTTATCTCTAATTATTGGTTACCGTCTGGTTTCAGCACCATTACTACAGGTGAATTCCATTCGCTGCAACTCAGTTTGCTTATGAGCATGAGAATGCAATGAGGATAAGCATGCACTTGGCATGTTTTCAGTTGCTTTTTGAATCTGTGTCAATAGGTTAAGCCTACAAGTATAGTGCTTAAATGGATCAGCATTTCCTATTTCTACATCATGCGTAATTCGTTTAGCAGTTCCCAGCTTATTGCCAAATTCTCTCCATGTGATTGTAATAACTCTTTCAGTCATTTTGATTTTCCTTTGGAAGGTAACTCAATGATTTATCCCAAGTTTTGAGAACTTTCTCATTGTACAATTTAATCTGTCGAATTCCGAATCATCTAGATTTTAATATCACAGGATCCCTACAGTGTGGAAACAGGTTATTTGGCCCACACACCACAAGTCCACACCGCCCTTCCAAAAAGCATCCCACCCAGACCCATCTCCCTACCCTTTACCTGTAACCTTGTATTTCCCATGTCTAATCCACCTAATTTACACACCCCTGGACACAACGGCAATTTAGCATGGCCAGTCCACCAAACCTGCACATCTTTTGAATGTGGGAGGAAACCTGGAGCACCCGGGAGAAAACCATGCAGACATGGGGAGAATGTGCAAACTCCACACAGACAGTCACCCAAGGGTGGAATTGAACCTGGGTCCCTGGCGCTGTGAGGCAGAAGTACTAACCACTGAACCACCATGATTTGTAACCAGTAAGACATTTTCTTTTTACTTCCCTTCCCTATCAAAAACCCTTAGAGCATATTCACAAGGAACATTCTGTGAGTTTTCTTTCTATCTGCCTGTCTTATAAAATTATTCACCTCACTCAATTTCCTTTCAATTGATAAACCCCACCACCCCTTGCCTTTAAAGGTTTACCTACAACTGGTGGCAACACTAAAACGTATCTCCACCAGCAAAAGTACAAATATTTGGTCTCTTTTCTGTCTCCTGTCTCATCATATGTTCTATTATTTTTAAATGCTGTCTAGCCAACCCACCTTCTCTATATAATCTCTCCCTAAAATTTCCGAATATGTCCAAATATGAAGTCTTGAACTGTAACTCAACAACTTTTCCTTAATTAATTTCAGTGGTCCTCTCACTTCATGCTCAAAAAACTAATTCCAATGGGCTGAAGATAGTTGATTCATTGATTGCATCCTGCTTTGCAAAAAGTACAAATGGAATTCCTTTATCTCAATGCTCTGAGTGATCTTGACTATGTGCTGTCAACATGGTCTTTAAAGTTTGATGCCACCATTGTAATGCTCACTGCGATTCTGGATGATACGCAGTGGATTTCAATTGTTTTATTCCACAGCTATTCATAATTTACTTGAATAACTTTGGTTTAAAATTGGATCCTTGATCCGATTGTATTCTGTATCGATTTAAAAAACATCGAGAACTCTGATACAATCCTCTTAGCTGTGATATTGCATTATGGAATGGCCTCTGGAAATCTAGCAGGCATATCCATTGTGGTCAACAAACACTGGTTACCACTTTTTGTTTTAAGGATGGGTCCTACATAATCAATTAAGACTCTTGCAAAATGTTCTTCAAAACGTGACATCCTTTTGGGAAGTGGGGCAGGGCAGGTGTTACTGGGGGAGAACTTTGGGGCCCATGATCATAATTCTATCAGTTTTAAAGTAGTGGTGGAAAAGCATAGACCAGATCTAAAAGTCAAAGTTCTAAATTGGAGGAAGGTCAATTTTGACAGAATTAGGCAAGAGCTTACAGAAGTTGATTGGGGAGTGGATATGCGTAAGTAAAGGGACAGCTGGAAAATTGGAAGCCTTCAAATATGAGGTAACAAGAGCCTAGAGACAGTATGTGCCTGTGAGGATGATGGGCAAGGCTGGTAGGTGTAGGGAATGCTGGATGACTAGAGAAATTGAGGTTTGGTCAAGAAAAAGAAGAAAGCAATGTCAGGTATAGACGGCAGGAATCAAGTAAATCCCTAGAAGAGTATAAAGGCAGTAGAAGTATACTTAAGAGGAAAATCAGGAGGGCAAAAAAGGCGATTGCTTTGGCAAATAGAGTTAAGGAGAATCTAGAGGGATTCTGCAAATACATTAAGGTCAAAAGAGGAACTAGGGAGTGAATAGGACCCCTTAAAGATCAGCAAGGCCATCTATATGTGGAACCGCAGTGGATGGGGAGATACTAAAGGAGTATTTTGCATCAGTGTTTACTATGGACACGGATATGGAAGATAGAGAACTTGGGGATATAAATAGCAACATCTTGAAAAATGTCCATATTACAGAGGAGCAGGTGCTGGATATCTTAAAACACAGAAAGGTGGATATATCCCAGAACCTGACTAGGTTACCCTAGAGCTTTGTGGGAAGCTAGGGGTGTGGTTGGTGGGCTCCTTGCTAAGATATTTGTATCATTGATAGCCGTAGGTGAGATGCCAGAAGAGTGGAGGTTGGCTAACGTGGAATGTTAATGAACAAAGAGGCTTTGGAATGCAGATTCATAGTTCCTTGAAAGTGGAGTCGCAGGTAGACAGGATAGTGGAGAAGGCATTTGGTCTGCTTGCCTTTATTGGTCAGTGCATTGAGTATTGGACTTGGGAGGTCATGTTGCGGCTGTACAGGACATTGGTTAGGCAACTTTTGGAACACTGCATTCAGTTCTGGTCTCCCTCCCAAAGGAAGATGTTGTGAAACTTATAAGGATTGAGAAAAGGTTTGCAGGGAAGTTGCTAAGGTTGAAGGGTTTGAGGTATAGGGAGAGACTGAATAGACTGTGACTATTTTCCCTGGAGTGTCAGAGACTGAGGGGCGACCTTCTAGAGGTTTATAAAATCATGAGGGGCCTGGATAGGGTAAGTAGCCAAGGTCTTTTCTTTTGGGTAGGGGAGTCCAATACTAGGGGGCATAGGTTCAAGGTGAGAGGAGAAAGATTTAAAAAGGACTGAAGTGGCAACTTTTTCATGCAGAGGGTGGTGTGTGTATGGAATGAGCTGCCAGAGGAAGTGCTGGAGGCTGGTACAATTACAGTGTTTAAAAGGCATCTGGATGGGTATTTGAATAACAAGGGTTTAGAGGAATATGGGCCAAATGCTACCAATTAGGACTAGATTAATTTAGGATATCTGGTCAGCATGGACGAGTTGGACCGATGGGCCTATTTCCATGCTGTACACCTCTATAATTCTAAATGCTCAAAGGGGTATTAAATGAGTTTATCACTACCTGATATTTTTCTATTACCTGACACATGTGACATGTCCTGCAAAATTCAACCACATCTTTATGTAATCCAGGCCAACAAAAATGTTTGTATTTTGGCTTGAGTTTTCCTTACTCCCAAATGACCTCCTACTGGTAACTTGTGCTACCCGCAACACTTCCTTTCTGTAACCCACTGGTAATACAACTTGATGAACTTCTGCCCATTTTTCATTTGCCTGAATAATACATGGTCTCCATTTCCTCATCAAGACTTCATTTTTATGATGATAGCATTCTAGGATACAGTCAGATTCTTCAATGTATGCTTTTTGATACAACTGCTTTATCTTTATGTTTTAATTCAGCTAACCTCTCTGAACTAAAATTATCCACATTGTCCTGCACCTGCTGTTGTTTTCTTTTTCTCAACCTTTTAGTTATTATTTCTGATAATCGAACTTCGACTTCCTAATTGTTACTCTTTGACGCCTCTTCCTGTTTCAACCTGTGGCTTTGTGACCTTTTTACTACACAGTCAGTAAAACTCCCATAGATTTACATCCTGTAACACCTCAGTTGTCTGATTTTCCACTAGCTTTTCAATCACAGTAGGCATCATTCCCATCTGTGATCCAGCTGTATCATTAATGATAAACTGTGTTTCCGGAACTAAGAATTTCTATAGTACTCTTACCATCACTTCGCTTTTGCACCAGACTCTTCAACTTCACCTTATATAATGGAGCGCTATTCTTCCCACCATGAATTCCACGTACTACAACCTTTACTGACATTACTCCCTCTGAATTATATATCTTGTCATCTCTCACCATCAAAGATTGAATTTCACCCATATCCCTTAAAATCTTAATTTCTTTACCTGCCTCCTGGCACATGAGTAAACCCTATCCACCTAAGTAAATTCTTTAAAGAGATCTGGTACTTGTTTTCAACCAACCCCTGACCAGTCTGTACATTCTTTTGTGGTGCGCTTGTTTCACCTGTGCTGTGCTTTACCACTTTAACAAAACCCACTGGCTCATTCTGTTTTATCACATATGTCTTCCCTGTGCAGTTTTTTTTGAAACATCAAAACTGTGATTTCATGTGACCTACTTAATTACAATGAAAACACCCGAGGTATTTTATTTCTCTTCACCCCACGCCCCCCCATGGATTTCCTTTTTAACCTGTGGTAAACTATCTTCCTCTTTTTCCCCAATTTTATTCCTCTCAGATTGAAATTGATGTTGGAAACCAAACTTTGATTTATGAACTAACTCATAATCATCTACAATGTCGGCTGCTTATCCTGTTGTTTTATCTCTCTGCTCTTCCACATGAATTCTCACTCCTTGAATCATAGAATCCCTACAGTGTGGAAGTAGGCCATTCTGCCCATCGAGTCCACACTGGCCTTCCAACGACCACCCCACCCAGACCCACCTATCCCTGTAACCCTGTATTTCCCTTGGCTAATCCAGCTAGCCTGCACATGGTTGGATACTAGGGACAATTTAGTATGGTCAATCCACCTAACCTGCACATCACTGGATTGTGAAAGGAAACCAGAGAACCTGAAGGAAACCCACACGGACACAGGGAGAATGTACAAATCCGCGTAGACAGTCACCCAAGGCTGGAATTGAAGCTGGGCCCCTGGCGCTGTGAGGCAGCAGTGCTCACCACTGAGCCACCGTGTCACCCCCGGTGAGAAAGTGAATTTTTGAACTCCTCCAAAACAACAGTCCCTCTGAGAGCATCATACATTTGATCTATTTTCAATGCCCTTATCCACCCCTCAAAATTACTTTGTTTTATCTTTTCAAACTCTATGTACGTTTGACCAGGTTCTCTCCTTAAATTATGAAAATGTTGTCTGTAGGCTTCTGGCACTAGTTATACATTAATATAACATTTATTTTAGCTACTACTCATCAACATTTCCAATTTAGCAGCATCCTAATAACACACCCTTGGCAAAGGCAAATTCAGCGAAACAGACTACCCTCACTTGCTCTCTCCTTCAGTCCGGGAGAAGCAATGCCAACAGAATGAATAACAGCAGAGAAAGAAGTCAAGCTTTTTGCGAAAGCGGAGAAAGAGCTATGTCTAGCAGCATCAATTCCAGAAATCCCAACTTCAACAAGTGCAAACAAAAACTAAAACCCTGGGTCTGTATGAACCTGACTTCAATCTCTCATTCCTCTTCTGTCTAATTTTAAAAAAAAATCCAGAGCTATCTGCTCTGCTTTCCATGGAGCAGAATCTCAGTATCAGGTTGATTCCTGTTCAAAAGAAACAAGACAATATAAATCCCTCTTAAAGGCACGTATCGTTGCAGTGTTAAAATCAGATTAGCCACGATCATATTGAATGATGAAGCAGGCTCAAGGGGCTGAATGGTTACTCCTGTTCCTGATTGGTATGTTCATATGTTGTGTGCAGGATCCTTTTGTGACATTTCTTCTCTTTGTCCTCTTCCTGTGCACAATACTTCTGTTTGCAAGTGAATCAAGAAATGTTTCCAGTTGCTGTTTAAATTCAGTCATGCTATGTTATATTTCATTATTGACCAGAAGTCTTTTCATAGTTCATCTGTAAAGTTCATAAATGCTTTTATGAAATTAATTTTAATTTTAGAGTGAGCTTTCTTTTAAAAATTAATCCGTGTAGACTGCTGCATAGTTTAATTTCATAGAGGAGGAACCTACACTACGATGAAGCCATAGCTAAAATTAATTTTTAACACAACCCTCAAACATGTTTAAGTTGTTTCCATGTTTCCAGCAATTACTGCTGTTTTCACACTTTGGGTTTCTCTAATGCATGGCACACAATATTAGACTGAACCTATTGAAAAGAGGCAGTCACTGTCAAATTGTCACTCCTTTCTTGTCCTCTTAACTTGCAAAAGAGCTCTGCAATTCTGGCGGAATTTCTAATTTGAGCCTGTTGAGAAATGTAGAGTAAAACCTGATCTGAGACTCTTATGGCGCAGTGTTGAATCAACATCGCAGGCTGAGCCATGCTGCCATTTTATTTTCTCCAACTGCTATATTCCAGGGTTTAAATGTCAGAAGAGAAATTTGACAAGCTACAGAGAGAAGGCTAGTGTAAGGTAAATGTTTAGGGAGTAGGATGGCAAGTTCATAAGGGGCCAGGCTGCCAGGTAGTAAGGTGGCAAGTGAGTAGCGAGGGGATAGGATAGAAGGTGGGTTGTTAAAGAGGTAGGGTAACAGATAGGTGAGTAAGGTGGAGGGCTGCCAGGTCAGTGGTAGGGTTGGGAGTTGGTCAGGTTGGATTTGCCACAAGGATCTGATGCTGGTCAGGTACTCAGTATTATACTTAACCAGGAGTTAGAACAGCTTTAATCCTCTAACTTTCCCTGGGTAACTATCGAGGCAAGTGAGCCAAAACCCTTCAGAAGTCTCTGAATCTAACCAAACTGGGGACTTTTCCACCTCGTAGGTAATTGTCCATCAGGTGTTTCAACCTCCTCGGCAGTTCCCAGCCAGTCCGTACTTCAGGACGTCTGAGGTGTCCAGCAGGAAATATTTCAGGATCCGTCTTGTAACAATGCCTTTTGAATCAGAAGATCTGGGTCAGTACTATTTCTGGCTGGAGCTTCACAATAGTACTGACGCATTGATAGAGAGTCATAGAGTTTTTACAGCATGAGAAGAGGCCTGTTGACCCATCATGTCTGAGCCGGGCACCAAACATCCATCTGTTCTAATTCCATTTTCTAGCACTTGTCCTGTAGCCTTGTATGCCATGGTGTTTCAAGTGCTCATCTAAATAGTTCTTAAATGTTTTGAGGGTTCCCATCTCTAGCCACCCTTTCAGGCAATAGGTTCTTGTTCAAACTTATGAAAAACTGTCGGCTAACCAGTGAAAAACGGTGTTTCCATTTCAGAAAATGTGTTACTGTTGTGAAAAACAGAAATGATGTATTTTTGTTCTTACCTCCATTTTCTTTTTACAATCTGATGCTTCCTGTCATTTTCTCATTCTCTTTTTAGAGACTGGAAATTGTATTTAATGAGAACGAACAAACCTGATCATCATGCTAATGCTAATGCAACATTTGGATAGTCAAGCTTCTCTTAGCACTTGAGTCGGTTGTCATAGATCATAGAATCATCATAGAATCCCTACACTGTGGAAACAGGCCCTTCAGCCCAACAAGTCCACACTGACTCTCAGAGCATCCCACCCAGACCCTTCCCCTATAAGCCACCTAATCTACACATCCCCAAACACTATGGGCAATTTAGCATGGCCAATCCACCTAGCCTACACATTTTTGGACTGTGGGAGGAAACCAGAGCACCTGGAGGAAACCCACGCAGACACGGGGAGAATGTGCAAACTCCACACAGACAGTCGCCCAAGGATGCAATCGAACCCAGGTCCCTGGCGCTGTGAGGCAGCAGTGCTAACCACTGAGCCACCGTGCCACCCTATAGGAGATGGCACAGGTGTGAACTGTGAATGAACGTTAAAGTTAATTCAGCTAATTCCCAGTAGGGAGTTAAGCGTTATAAGAAACTGGCAGAAAAATGAACAAGGTCACAATCAGATCAGCCATGAATTTACTGAATGGTAGAGCAGGCTAGAAGGACCAAAAGGCTTATTTGCCTATGCCTATTTCCTTTGTTTATACATTTTGCTCAATGTGCATCAATCTACGCATAGCACTTTGTTTAAATCTGAATGGTCAAGGTTGGCACTCTACTCTGACATAAATTTTGTTATGATCCCAAGTTGTACAACTTGTCAAGTCGAATCCCAGAATGAAGCCTGGACTGATAGATCATACTCCTTTTTTCTCTTTCAGCGTGCTAATAGCGCATTTGAAAACAGATTGCTGAACTGCTGTGAGAGCTGTATGCCTTTTGTAGCTGAGATCTTCACCCATGAAGGCAGTGGTCTGAGCTTGTGTGGCCCAAACCACAGATCTCGTAGCTTCATCTGGGAAGTCTGCCCCTAATGTGCCCATGTGTAATTCCATTACAGAGATGAAACATAAAGGTGCTGCAGTGAAAGGTGAAACAGATTGATGACACATCTCAACTGCACTGCTTGGAAGAGTAGTTGAGGTGGAAAGTGTCATAACATTCAAGGCTATGGGTCTAGTGTGGGAAATCTGGACTAATATCGGTAGTAGCATACTTCTGGAGGAACAGACTCGATGGGCCAAAGGGCCTCTTCTGTACTGAATGGTTTGATGATCTCAGGATGAAAGTGAAGAGGGAATCAAAAAGATTCATAAGTCCTGTCACTCTGGACATTGTGATGACCCGAGATTCCACAGGCCATGTCACTTCTGGACCCATGATTGAGTGCAATCTCCTATAGGGGTTGATTAGGGCTCTTGAAACTTCTAGCCCCAGGTTGTCTAGTGCTTCCAATTTTTGTTCCCTCTCTCCTTTTTCTGAAGGAGAGAGGGCATAAAGTTTGTGTTTATCTACCACTGTGCTTGGGTGATTTGCCTGCCAAAACTGTAGAAGCAGGAAGAAGTGGGTATAAGGGATGATATGTACTGGTGAGGTTCAGTATATCAATATTAGATATGAATCTTGCATGCCATTGATTTCTGCTAGACATACATTATGTTGAGCAGAGTGAGTGATTAGTGGTGAGATCTTCTTGACCTTATATGCGAGATCATTATAATTTCCCAGCACTACTGCTATGTCTGATGGCCTCATTCCTTTGAACAGGCTCCACCTCCAACCCGTGAGGGCATCTTCTGTATCCTGGGCGTTGAAGCGTCATTGCTGGTGTTCTCATTGCTCACTGCATCTTCCAAAACACCATTGTTGAATTGGGGATCTCCCTGCCTTGTGTGCTTAGCCCATTGTGATTCCTGGAATTTTTCTAGTTGATTTTCCAGCATCCTCCAGTTCAGCCAATGAGCAAACAATGCGCCATGACTTCCTGTAAAAGTCAGAGGCCAGATGCTACATGGAGCAGAGAGAAGCAGCATGAAGGTCACTTGCACCTACATGATAACTATTCTGTTGAGTCGGTGCACCAAATTTGCATGCTATTTGTCTTGATCTGAATGGCCATAGGCAAGTTGCGCATTACACCCTCAAAATCTAAGTTGCCCAATTTTTAGCCTTTAGTTTTAATGTGTTCCCCCTATCCCTAGAAACGAATATAATTCAATAGCAGATTATGCAATGAATCTTGGACATACAGAGAAGAGTTAAACTATCCTTCTTATCCTTCTTTGAAGAACCATCTACAACCTTTGACTCAAAAGCAGCACAGTAGGAATTTCTTGAAAAGGTCTGCAGAATCTGTAATTGCTTTTAGGGATGCTTGAAAAATATACTTGAAAAACTACTTTTAAGTGTTTTCATGAATTGTAATTTTTTTGGATAATAAAAATAAGTCTTTGTAGCCTGGCAATCCTTGACTCGGAAGCAGCATTGATAAAAACTAAGTTAAGGAAGAAACTGTGCAGCTAGCAGGCCTGAAAGACACCTGCTGACTCAATAGAGAGCTACATCAGTGTCCAGTTGCAGAACAAAACAGAAAGAAAACAAGCACAGAAAATGCTGAATTTGAATACTAAGATGTAAATCAGCGTGAGGTCAGTTTTTCTTATTGGCAGAATAGGCGACAGAGGCTCTTGGATGCAATCGGCAAACTGGCAAAGATGGTCTAAAACCTGGACAGTTCTGTGAATAGTTCAAAGATAATAAAGAGCTTATATTTGTCCAGAATTGACCAAACTCTGAACTAAGCATAATTTGGTGGTCAATTGAAAAGAAACTCTGGAAAGCTACGTCATCTGGACTGTCATAACCTAAGGAGGTTAGGGTTTGTAGCATGTGCCTTGTTGATGATAATTGTACCCATGAAACTCAAAGGTGGAAGTTGCTGTTAGAGTGAAGAATATTATTTTCTGGAACTTTGTTGGTATGCTTTTGTGTGTTTTGGAGATATTGGGCTTGAATTAATGATTGTAGTTACATAAGATATATCTTGGTTGTACCAACTATATAAAGTGTTTACTTTTTATTTGAAGTATCTTTCTGTCTTAATTCATGTCTAATTTGCATTGGTTCTGAATCATATTGAAGTAAAATACAACAGCTAAAATGATTGTTGGTAATTCCCTTAGTCATGCATTTTTCAGTAAATTTGATTATATTGATTTGCAGCTTCCACCTGGAGATCATAAAAAATGGTTAAATTGATTTTTTTTAATTTAAAAGTAATACTTGAAATGAAGAAGAAATATTTTCTGTTGTTACTTTTTACGAGCACATTGGATTTTCTTATTAATGAGATCAGTGTCATGTGTGAATGGTAAGGAAGTATCTACCTGTAAATCAACACTATTGCTGTTTTCTGTTTCTTTTGATACTTTCAGTTTTCCCTGTTTTAACCTTGCCTCAAGACTGCTTACTTCAAGGTTGTTACGTACTTGTAGCTTTGTTAAGCTTGTGGCTTTGGGGATGTGGCTGATATTAAGACTAAAGTGCCTGCCTCCCAGCCAGATGGTGTTTGAGTCCCAAAGCTATTAGTCATACAACTGGTCTGTTATTGGAATTTTATTAATTCTAGGTCAGTCTGCTCAATTTCTGTGGGAAATTGATCTTATCATAATGTTGGGGTATTTTAACCCCGATGGCAGACAATATTAGCCCAATTATGTTAGCTGTACTTTAATGTCACCTACTGATTTCTTGGTTGGAAGAAGATTTCCATGAATGGAGATGGTGAAGTAGTTCCAGGAAACTAAATCATTCAGTAGCATCTTAGTAAGAGACATCTCCAGAGGCATTGTTGTCCTATAGGAGAGTACTATTAAGTGACAGTGTATATTTCAGATCTTTTGGTAGATGTTTGCTGTGTTCAGAAGTTTACAATATTATCATTAACATGGGACTGTTCTTTAAAATATATTTTTAATGGTAAATGAGCATCGTTGGCAAGACCAGCACTTGTTGCCCATCATGAGTTGCACTTCAGAAGGTGAGGGAGAGCCTCTGCCTTGCATTGCTGCAAGCTGAGTGCTGTAGAAAACAGGTTTTTCATTTAGCAACAATGAAGGAAAAGTAATATAGTTCTGTGCAAAGATGGTCACTGACCTGGTGAGAATCCTGCAGACTGTGATGTTTCCATGCATCTCTGTTTGGGTCTGTGTCACCTGTGGTTCATCATTAGGGCAGTTATGGGTGAGTGTTAAATAGTGACCTTGCTGGCAATGTTCACACCAATACATTGAATGAAGAAACATGTTTTAAACCATCTACTGTAGGTAGAAAAATAATCCTATTCATTTGATCTCCTGAGAAAATGTGTTTGAGTGTCGTCAACCATACCTTTTTGCTCAAAATGTAAATTGTGTAAAATGCCAGGGTGTCCTGGCCTTGCAGGCTACATATTAATGCAACACCTGTTGCCTGTCTTAGCAGATTCACAAGATCTACACATCTCAGCAACTAACCTGTCCCACATAACATCTGATTATTTGTTATTTTCTACTCACTTTCAACCCATGCCCCAACTAGATAGTCGTCAAATCATTCCTCAAAAGTGTCAAACAAAACGCCTTTCTTAAAATTTCTTCTATATATCAGCAGCCTTTTTTTTAATTTCTTGTGAAATGGGGGTAGGCAGACGGCGGGAAGGGCAAAAGTTGTTTTTACTGTAGAGTTGTGATTGAATCTCATGTAATTAGGTCTTTGCATCCTCTAGCTGTGACCATCTTGGCCAGTTGTTTCCGTCTTTTGTTCTTATTTGTGGCTGATGCTTTCTGTAAGATAGGTATCGTTTCTTGCTTGTCTCTTAATTTATTCCCAGTACCTGAATAATACTGTTTGAATCAGTGGCTGCGATCTCTTATTTGACATTCCTTCTTTAGAATTAAATTTTAAAGGAATTATAGATGACAGTTCAAATCCAACCCTACCAAAAAGCCATATTTATAGTTATTGAAGATAGTTTAGGTGTAGAAAAAAGATAGGATTAGTTTTAAACCCACATTGTGAATATGACCTACTCATCTAATCCTCCCTCATGACAGCTGCTCTTGTAAAGTAAATCTGTACATTAAGTAGTGGAACAAAATATATTCCACAGGGTAGATATCAATTTTATTTTCATACAAAAAATTACTGGGAATTATTAACTTTTCTAATTGTATGAAAGCTATGAATTTTTATTGAGTCCCCTGTTGCATGATAACTAGTTCATTATGATTTTAAAATTTTCATTGTATGAAGAAGAGTTTATTGAATTTAATGAAGTTGCCTAAAGTACAAAATTTGAGATTTTATAGGAACATTGTATTCATACTTCTTTTAGAATTCACCACATGTTACAGCTAAATTGAAGGCTGCTTTTCTCATTTTAATTTAATTTAATATAACTATAACTTCCATTTCATGGTCTTCTGTTAAAATGCATGTCCCTGTTCATTTCTATAATGTGTGATAAGTTGAACAAAATATTTAATAGAATAAAAAACCGAAATAATTGCGGATGCTGTAAATCAGAAACAAAAGCAAAGTTGCTGGAAAAGCTCAGCAAGTCTGGCAGGATCTGCGAAGGGAAGAACAGAGTCACCGTTTCAGGTCCGGTGACCCTTCCTCAGAATTCCTGAGGAGACCTCCTTAAATAGACATACTTAATAGAATGTGACCATTTGCCATCTTTCATTCCTGAACTTATGGTGGTTGCCACACCCCTTCCCTGTTCCTGCAGGGGTGGATCATCAGGAACCTTCTGGACAAGTAGCAAAGGAGCTAGAGCCTATTTATCTTTTTCTTTTGAAGCCTTGGCATTCTTCTGAAAAATATTTCTGCGTGTGTCAATCCCATTTTAATTAATAGGGACAAATTGGTTTGATCCGATCTGTCATTTTTTTTAAAACCAAGTTTAAACTATTGTGCGTAGTGCCTTATTTTCTTGTCAAAGCAGTTATTAATCAAATCATTTACTACCAACTCAATTGGTCTTTACTGACTAGGTATAATTAAATCCTACTTTTTGTCACAAATCAGGAAACGAATGATAGTGTCAGCCAGAAATAATGTTCGCGAAATTTTATTGTAGTGCAGCGTCATTCTAAAATAAAGCAAACTGCCACAGAAGCTTAGAAGTGCCCCTTCTGTCAACATTACCACATCATTAAATCTTGTGTGTTGGTAGCAAATGAACACTGATATGCCTCAAACTCACTTCGTCAGATCATTCTACTTATAACAAAGATTAAGTGCAATATTGGGCTTTTAAAAATATGTTAGTGCATCTTTTTAATAACGCTAGAAAAAAAGGAAAATGTTTTGGTTTTATTTAATCTCTAATCCAAATTTAACTTGTCTGAAGTTTTATTTTGAATTCTGATTGACATTTGCTTGGGCATGTGCATTCATTGTTTGTCTGGTACATTTTTAAATATGAAATTTCCTAAGCAACACATTTGGAGCAGAGAAATATGCAGAGCAATAGATCAATAGGATTAGTTTCTAGTTGCTCTACACCAAGTGCTGGCACAGGCACGCTGGAGCAAATGGTTACCTCTTCTGTTAAATCATCTGCAGACTCTTAAACTGTTGTGAAAATTACCCATCTAATCTATTTTGAATTTAAGGTTTTGTATTAATACTCTTTTCTAAATGCTTCTAACAAAATAAATGTTCTAACAAGAAATGAAAATTGACAGTCGAGTTGCATGGTGAAAAATGTCTTGCCAAAGACAGGGTTTAGAAACCTTATTGCTGTGTATAAAATGGAACCCAAACATATCAAGTGAACATTTTGGCATTCATTACAAGAAGATCGCACAAAGTTGATTCTCTCCTGTAGGTGGCAACCATAACTTAGAACTGAATATAACAGTTTGAACTTTCTGAAGCATATCTGCTCAGATGATTCAGTATCTTTTTGGAGATATCTTAACAGTGAGGGTCATTGTAAATGACATTGTGTGAATTAGTTTATCCGTACCTATCGTGAAATGGATAATTGAATTGGCTGATAAATTCAAACTATTGTTTACCATACTCTACGTGCTAATAGTACAATTTGGAAGCAGTCTCCATTTGCTCATTAAACTGACTAGAACTAATTTGAGATAGACAATAACACAGTAGTTGCATATTTGCATTGTTCCCGTGTATTGAAGTTAATAAGTGGAATAACTTTCAAAGATGCTGTAACTGCTCAGTTTGCTTTCCTTTTCCATTTGTAAATTATGACCACTGATTACTCGTGTTTTTGTATCTTATTTTTAAAAATGAGTGATATTTTGGCGATCATAAAAAGAAAACCTTAATTTGAGAATGAAGCTGACTTGGCTGTCTTGAACAACTTTTTTATGCCAGTATTGGACTGGTATTCTGGCCATTAAAAGTAAATTTTGGGCAAACCACAGCTATTGGGAAAAATGCCCTCTAAAATGGCAGGAAATATTCACTTCATGAAAACAATTTACTGCCGTGAGGTCAACCTAATTGTGAGGTGCTAGGGTTACCAAAGAGAACAAAGAACAATACAGTGCTGGAACAGGCCCTTCGGCCCTCCAAGCCTACATCAAATCATTTTACCCTTCCATACTAAAATTGTCTTCACTTACAGGGTCTATATCCCTCTATTCTCTCCCAATTCATGTATTCATCCGAGTGCTTCTTGAATGCTGCTGTTGGATCTGCTTCCACCACCTCCTCTGGCAGTGCGTTCTGGGAACTCACCACCCTTTGTGTGAAAAACGTGCCTCGCACATCTCTTTCAAACTTTCCTCCCTTGCGCCTTGAACCTGTGTCCCCTAGTAATTGACCTCTCCTCCCTGGAAAATAGCCTCCTGCCTTCCGTCTATCCATGCCATTCACAATCTTATAAAGCTTATAAACTTCTGTCAGGTTGCCCCTCAACCTCCTGCGTTCCAGTGAAAACAAGCCCAGTATGTCCAACCTTTCTTCATAGCTAAAATCCCCATACCAGGCAACATCCTAGTAAACATTTTCTGTATCCTCTCCAAAGCATCCATATCCTTCAGGTAGTGTGTTGACCAAAATTGTACGCAATATTCCAAGTGTGGCCTAACTAAAGTTCTATAAAGCTGCAGCATAACTTCTCTATTCTTATACTCAATGCCTCTTCCAATGAAAGCAAGCATGCCATTAGCCTTTTTTTGGCTACCTTAGCAACCTATGGTGCCACTTTCTGCACACTCAGATCCCTCTGCATATCAATACTCTTACGGGTTCTGCCATTCACTGTATAATTGCCATTCACTGTATAATTTTCACCTGCACTTGCTCTTCCAAAATGCATGACCTCACATTTGTCTGGATTAAACTCCATGTGCCATTTTTCTGCTCATGCCTCCAACTGATCTATAGCCTGTTGCATCCTCTGACAGTCCCCTTCACTATCTGCAACTCCCCCAATCTTTGTATCATCTGCAAACTTACTAATTAGATGAGCTACATTTTCTTCAAATCATTTATGTACACCATGAACAGCAGAGATCCCAGCACTGATCCCTGTAGAACACCAGTGGTCACCACCCTCCATTCCAAAAAATGTACTTTCACCACTACCTTCTGTCTCCTATGGCTTAGCCAGGTTAGTATCCATTTTGCCAGCTCACCCTTGATACCATTTCATTACATTAATCAAATTTCCTGAATTTGAAACAAGTAAGCTTTAAGTAAACACAATTTCAGATATTTATATTTTTGTGTGTGTATTTTTTCCAGGTCAATCATACTTCATTTAGCTTGAGGCAAGGGAATTCAAATGCAACTTGGGTGACAAAGATGTGTGATGCCAAGGCACCTGAAGGTCAGTTGATGCAGTTTCTTGCAAATTAATGTTTAGTCTTCCTTTTGTCAGATAAACCTGAGGAGTTTGTATTAAAGCCACAACACCATGTTACATTTTGCAAGTAGAATATTTTCAAAGCTGGCAAATGTTGCAATTTGACTATAACACTCATTCATAAACATCTTCTGTCTACTGTTAAAAAATGTGCATTTTGGCATTTATGTTAGAATCTAATGGTTGTTTTATTAGATGACCAGCCATGGTGCATCATTGTGTGGCCTTTGGTATGGTAGGCCATAACCATTTCTCACCAGTGCCATTTTCCTGTACAGCTCGGTTGGTGTGTGTAACATGGTTGTACTGCTGAGTATCAGATTGTAGCCAGTGAACCTCCAACACTGGCATCTCTTTGCAACCCCACATGTACCTTTGGTGCTCCCTAACATTGTGTCTATGGCCACTTGATCCATTGACACTTGTCAGCTTCCCCATGCCATTAACTCTGTTTTCCCTATCCCTTTCTTGACACCTTCTCTTCCTGCCTTTATTGTTTGCTTAACATTCAGTCACGAATGAGCAGCAATATCCTATTAAAGCGAGGAAAGATGAAGGCTTCATTCTTCACGCCTGGTTCTAAGCTGTATATGTTGTCACCATTTCCTCACTTTCCAAACATTGTCTGTGCTTTAACCACATAATAGGGAACTCTATGTCCTCTTTGACTCCATGACCTCCCTGATACACGAGATTTCCTACTTCCAGTTATAACAGCAACAGCATCAGCCCCTACATCAGCTCACCTACCAACAAATGTAATCGTGTTTTTGTCACGTCTAGGTTGAACTACTTGAAAATCCTCCTGGCTAGGTTCTTCTCAAATATTTGTAAACTTCACTTTACCCTTGTCTGTATCCTATCTGCAAAAAGTTCTGTAACCCTGTCATGGCTGATTCACATTGGCTCGTAGCCTCCAATGTCTCAACTTTTAGATTCTTGTTCTTGTAATGACTTTGCACTCGGCTATCTCTGTAAACTGTTTTATATCTCCTACAATTCCAATGGGATAAGACCAACATGGCCAACAGAATAATCTCTTTTTAAATACATAGTGTACTGCAATATGTGGTCAAAAGTAAACTTTATGACTTCAAAGATTTCACTTTAAATGTAGGTAGGAGACTGTTCACCTCTTGACATACTTATTCTGCTTCCTCTAATATCTCAACAACAGCTACCTCTATTTGCCATATCCACAGTAAACGCAAATCAGAGATTGCCACTGTTTTACGTTTACTATTAGAAGACTGTACATCTACATTATCTTGTAACTACATGAATAATCTATCTACCTTAGCTATGAGCTATGCAGTTAGTCATAAGTTAATTAAACCAGGGCATCCTTGTTGAGAAAGGGAGAATAAGAGGAATATAATCCACCTTACGTAGGCCTATTATCTGATGTTACTTTATTGTGTTGATATGATATAGCTTATTAATATTGGGATGAGTGCAGTCATTAATTTCTAATGTAGAATGAGTACGATTGAATTATCCAATAATTGAATTCCTGGTGTATCTGGACTTCATTTAGCTTGAACATGATTCGTAGACCTATGGGCCTCAAGAAAAATTACTCAAAAAAAATCTCCTAGGAGGGAAAAAACACTTCTAAGAAAAGCAAATATCATTTATCCTAACAAAGTGTTTATGTTCTGATTGATCCCAGTTCCATTACCTGATTTTTCACCCTGGCCTGTTTTTTTGCTGAAATACAACTCTTTAGCCTTTACACATATTTATATAATTCACTGTAATGACCAGTAGTATTCCTGACTTGCAAGTAATTTAAATTGATTGCAAGTAATTAACTAAAAGTCTATCTAACTTCTCTTTCTTCTTATAACTTCTAATTATTTTTCTAAATTGTGTCATCTGTTATTGGAAACTACTGCAATGGACTTTTTAATCTGTCATCTTGAATTAATCCTGTCTGAAATAATCTTGAAAACATTGGATATTAGAAGTCAAAACTGTTTATTTTTCCAAAGATAACGAGCCTTAAACTTTCCTGAAGATTTGATTTTTTTGAAGATTTGATGTTGATATCCATCTATTTATGATAAAATGTAAATGAATTTGTATTTTAAATTTTGTAATGTTAAGGTTTGATATTTATCTTTGAAACATTCTTGGTATTTACATCTGTCCCATGAATTAGGTCTACAGAATTTGGAATTTAAAAACATGCTCTCAGCCTGTGTTCGTAATGCCAAATAGAATGGTTTAAAAAGTATTAATGTTTATATGTTTTACTGAAGTTAATTTCAGAATCTCAGTCTTAGTCTTGCAGGCGTAAGAAATTATTTCTATGTGATACGCAATGATGTAGTACAGATTTAACTGGCTAGGTTGATGTGCCATTAAGTGATTTCATAAGCATTAACTGAACCTTGTTGAAATAATGATATTAATGTTTATTATAACTGAGTACATTTTAAGGTAGTGCTGTTTTCTTACTGCTTATTATCTTCTCGTTTGGTGCATTTATCCGCATCATTAAAGTTTTCTGATTATTTATAAATGCATTTTTTGTTTAAAAAATTGGTCATAATTAAAATAGCTGTGTAAATCAAATTGTGGAGAATTAGCGGATTGTGGTCAGTTTGCAGTTTTATTTTGAAAATCACTACTGTCTCTTTGTGTAAACAAATGTGTCGAGTTGGGAATGTGAGAGTCCTGGTAGGTCCACTTTTATTGTTTATAGAAGGTGGTGCATGCACTTTAATCCACTGTAGTCTGTGTAATGGTGCTTCTCCCACTGGGAGTTTCAGAACTTTGAACCAGATGAAGGAAATACAACCTCAATCTAATCAAACCAGTGTAATTTGGAGGGGAGTTTAAAGATAAAACTGCTCTCATGCAAATGCTGATCTTGTCTTTCTCAGTGATAGAGTTCACATAGACTAACCAAGTAAATCTGGCAAATAACTTTCTTGTAGATAGTGCATGCTATGGGTACACTGCTTTGCTAACAGAAGTGTGAACATTGAGCCCAGGAGCAGTGGTGCCACTTAATTCAGTTGCTTTCTGCTAAATAGTTCTAGTTTCTTGAATTTACAGGCTGTAGTAATCCAGACTTGTTGACAATATTCCACCTTACTCTTAATTTCTAGAAAGTTAAGCAGTTTTGAGAGATAGGAAGGTGAGTTACTTATTTTAATAATATTATTTATATGGGTTGACTATTTAAACCTCTAGTAACTTTAAGTGACAATAAGATGTGATGGGGCTTAGTGAAGGTGCCATTTGGAGGTTGTAGTAGTGGTCATTATCTGTTTACAGAATTAGAATTTAGAATTAGATTTACAATTAGATTTTATTATCGTGTGTACTCAAGTACAGGGATATAGGAGTACAATGAAAAGTGTACAAAGTAAGTTCAACATTACAGTCTTTCTTAAGTGCTTAGCCATGAGCCTGGATCCGGGCTCTTACACCCTGAAGCAGAGACCAACACTAGCATGCAGCAGTTGGCCAGCCTTGATCCCTTCACTGCTCCACCTGGCACCATCTGCTTCTGCTGATGATATCACCGCCACAAGTCTGCGCTGGGATGATCTTGGGAATGCAGCTGCTGTGGAAGCTGTCAGGTCCTGCACTGGGCCCAAACTGACTTTCCTATTCAACTGTCAGGAACACAGTCTCGCCTCCCTCTGCTGCTGCTGGGAGCACAAACTTAACTCTCTCCATCACCGCTCCGGGAAGAATCCCTGCATCAGACCCACTGGACGCCTTGAAGCCACAGAGCACTCCACAGAAGGTAATTAAGAAAACAATAGCAGCGAAAGAAGACAAAACAGTAAAAGCGGATGGAACAGACAAGCTCTGGGCAGGAGCCTGCATACTCCACTGCTACTCACCACCATCTTGAACAGTGGACTAGCCTGGACATTGTCCAAGTCCTGCTATAGATTGCAACACTGCATTTCATTTTATTGTGAATAGAGCTGAGAGCTGTAGAATAACCAGAAATTAACCCCACTTCTGATCTTGTAACTATTTTCTAATCAACCTTTTCAGAGGTATTAGCACAAACCTCTGGACCAGGTGGGACTTAAACTAGGCCTCTTGGTTCAGTAATAGAGACGATATTGCTGTACCACAAGAGCTCTCACTTCTGAGCTTGCAGTAAAGGCAGGTTAATAACAAAGCGGCTGAAAATTTTTAATTCACAATCACATCTGAAGAACTGCTGTAGTGATGTCCTGTAATGGTGGACATCACCCTCTGACAATTGGGACTGTGCTCCAGATGCTGAAAGGTCCCTTTTAACTTGCACTGACATTAGTTTCATTGGGCACCTTTGTTGCCATTCTGGCTTGACTGATTGATGGCTCCTGATTATTCTTTTCTGGTATCATCTGATTATAAGTAGATTATTGTCACAGCTTGTCATTGTAGAATTTCCACGCTTGACCCCTGGGTTGTTAGCAGAGTACTGGAACCACTACCTCCGTAACATTGTATCTAAAACATATTGCCTGTACATTTAACTGTAGTACCTGAATAATGGCCTGAAGTAGTTTTCCAACTGTAGACATTATAATTATAGTTAGCATGAAAACATCTTTCTTCTTTTGCTTAAACCAGTACTGCATCCACTCTTCTTTGTTAATTCATCTGTCATGTGCTGACGTTTTATTTCTTCAGTGTACAGAATTTAGAAATGTGTTACATTTTGAACTATGAAGAAATTTAAGCTTAATCTTTTGGTAAAGGTTACAAGGACAATAAGAAGTTAAAAGGCGTGTTACCTACCTCTGTTGGTTTAAATAATAATCAATGCAAGCACAAATATTTTTTCTGTTATGGAAGAAATTCTTGCTGTGAATTGAGAGAGATAAAAATGAATGGAGACAAATTACCAGTTCCTGGAAAGGTATAGGTATACCTATAGATGCTGGGGTGGCACGGTGGCACAGTGGTTAACACTGCTGCCTCATAGCACCAGGGATCCTGGTTCAATTCCAGCCTCGGGCAACTGTCTGTGTGGAGTTTGCACATTCTCCATGTGTCTGCATGGGTTTCCTCCGGGTGCTCCAGTTTCCTCCCATAGTCCAAAGATGTGCAGGCTAGGTGAATTGGCCATGCTGAATTGCCCATAGTGTTCAGGGATGTGGAGATTTAGGTGGGTTATAGGTGAATGGGTTTGTGAGGGTCGGTGTGGACTTGTTGGGCCAAAGGGCCTGTTTCCACACTGTAGGGATTCTATGATTCAGAAGTTTGTTAACTCTTTGTACCTATTCCACCATTCAATCATATATAAACTGATTTGTATTCCCACTTCGTGCCATATCCCTTATTACATCGAATTAACAAAATTTACTGATCTCAGACTTGAAAATTTCAAATGAATTAGAGTCCACAGCCTTTTTGAGAGAGAGAGAAAAAGAGTGACTGACGCTGAGAGATCAAATCTTTAATAAATTGCAAAGTGCTTTCTCTTTTCACACCTGAATGACCTAGGTCAGCTTTTTAAATTGTTTACAAAGCCTGCATTTGAGAAAATAGCCCCTTTGTATCTACTCTATCTGTTTCCTCCAGGATTTTATACACCTTTGTTAGATCATCTTTCAACCTTTAAATTCAAGGGATTACACTTGTAACCTGTCTGTGTATTTTAACTCTTCAAGCCTCAGTACCATCCTAGCGTACTCGCATTGCACTCCCTCCAAAGCTGTGCTTCAAATGGTACCATGCCTATAACTGAAGGTTATACTCCAGATGGGGTCAAACTAAGACGCCATACAACTGAAATATAACTTCTTTCCCTCTGTATTCCAGTACTCTAGAAAGAGAAGCCAACATTCTGTTAAATATTTTGATTACTTTTGTACCTGTGGACAAACTTTTAGTGATTTCTATACCTGAACACTGAATAGTTTTACTCTTGCCACGCTGCAATGTCAGTAAAATGGTTTAAGTAGTATTTATGAAACAGAAACCAGTCATTGAGCCCAGTAATCTGTGATGGGTTTTGTGTTCCACGTAAGCCTTCCCCTTGCCCACATTACAAGTCCTATCTCCCTTTTCATATTCCTATGTTGTTCATCTCAACAATTTCATGTGTTCTTAAGGTCTAACTAAATAAGTTTCTTCTGAATTTTTTATTAGATTTGTTATTTACAAGATGATCAGAGGATTAGATAGGGTGGACAGTGAGAGTCTTTTTCCTAGGATGATGACGTCGGCTTGTACGAGGGGGCGTAGCTGCAAATTGAGGGGTGATAGATTTAAGACAGATGTCAGAGGCAGGTTCTTTACTCAGAGAGTGGTAAGGGTGTGGAATGCCCTGCCTGCCAATGTAGTTAACTCAGCCACATTAGGGGCATTTAAACAGTCCTTGGATAAGCATATGGATGATGATGGGATAGTGTAGGGGGATGGGCTTAGATTAGTTCACAGGTCGGCGCAACATCGAGGGCCGAAAGGCCTGTTCTGCGCTGTATTGTTCTATGTTCTGTGTTCTTATTGACTATCTTACTTGTATGCCTTCTAGTTTAGATTTCTCCGCAAGTGAAAATGTGTCTATGTCGATCCTATCAAATCCTTTTCTAATCTTAAACACCTCTCCTCGGTCAGCCCAACTCATCACTTTTCTGTTTAGAAGTCTAATTAGTCTTTCCTGATAGTCTTTACTATTTAGAGATAAAAGGTACTGCAGATGCTGGAGAATCCGAGATACCAAGCATGGGGCTGGATGAACACAGCAGGTCAAGCAGCATCATAGGAGCAGGAAAACTTGACGTTTCGGGCCTAAACCCTTCATCAGAAATGATCAGTCTTTACTATTTAGTTCTTTTAACAGTTTTCAGTTTTATTCCTTTATTATGTGTTTTTATGGCGTGGTTAACCTGCACTGCTGCTCTCCATAATTTGTTTATCCCTAAAACAAGTTTTGATGGCTCCCTCATCATATTTAGATTTTTATTTTCCACGGAATGTGTCTTCATCTTATTCTTTCTATCCAAATGCATTACCTCACATTTGCCCAAATTAAAACTAATTTGCCATTTACAGACTTATTTGGCAAGTTTATTCTCATCTTGTATTTTGTTTCATTCCTCTCAGTACTACCTGTTACTCAATTTTAAACATAATGTTCTATGAGTAGTCAGGTCCAGCAAGGGCAGTGAGGTTAAAATGGAGGGAAATAATCAGAAATGATTTTGCTTTACAACCAAGCAAAGCATTCATTGATTTGGTGAAGCACGGTGTGTTATTTTGGATTGTTAAGCAAAGACAGATTGCTTACATAAATCTCATCATTACCGTTGCCCTTGTCATGGCCTTGGATCAGAACAGACAGATATCCTCCTGATATCTTGTAACTAAAGGGGTAACAAAGTGGTTGATGATCCCCTTGGATTATGTCCTGAACAGCAGACTCATTTTGTATTTTCCGCATTGAAGAATACACAAGGATGGGGATAAAAAGCCAGTTTGAACTATCCTGGATTGTACTAGTGGGACTGGATGAATACGCAAAGGTGTTCCAGCCTGGGCTCATTAGCATGCTGCGATGGTTACCTTCAAAGACCTATTCTCTAATTAGCTCTGTTGTGCAGATAAAGAACCTTTCTCACTTCAAGTACTACAAGCTAGTTTAAAAAAAAGAAACAGGACAACAAAGGACTTTCTCTTACCCAGAATGCAATTCAGTGAATTCCATCAGTATTACATAAAATCAGAACTGCTGAACTCAACCGATCTGTAAAACTAACTTTGTAAAGCAGACTGCTCAACTAACAACATCTTCGCTACCCGTAACCTCTACTGCAACAGCTGCAAAATTTAACTAACCACTTTTCGTGAACAATTCAAAAACTAATCATCTTTTTGGACTCGCCTCTTATTTCCAATCTGAATATATGCATGTTGTTAGTAATTCTTCTCCTGTAGGGTCATGCAGACTTGGAGGGCTGAAAGGCCTCCTTCTGCCCTGTAAAGATTCAATGGTTCTATGATCTGAGTCTGGAAGAAAGGTTTCCACAAGAGAAAAGATTTTTTCTAAATTAGCCTTGCTGCACCCAAGGAGGTAAGTGAATAAAGAAGGGGAACCAGTTCATCCCACCTCAGCTGGCATCTTAACTGTTTGGGATATCCCATCTTGAACTGTAACAAATTGGAGAACCTCATCTGGTTGTCATATTCTGCATGTTCAGCTATTGTAAAATCAACCTAACGATTAGTCTCTGACCTTCTCTCACCATGTGCTTGGTTTCTATCTCCTGGAAGATTCAGGAGCACAACTGCAAATTCTGATCTTTGGAATATTATTGTTACACTCATGACTGATGCAATTATGTGATTAGATTTTGGGCAGTATCAGCATACCACCCAAATGAAAGTTGTTTGGGTCACTTATAGAAGGACTGCCACTGTTGTACCTTAGAGAACCTGAAGACAAGATCCTGAACTTGTAACATCATTGATGGACTCAATCTAAGTATCACAAATTGCTTCATTTAATTTCTTGAGGATCCTAATGTGTATCACAGGGTGGCACGGTGACTAGTGGTTAGCGCTGCTGTCTGACAGTGCCAAGGACCCGGGTTCAATTCCACCCTTGGGCGACTGTCTGTGTGGAATTTGCACATTCTCCCTCTGTTTGTGTGGGTTTCCTCCGGGTGCTGCACTTTTCCATCCACAGTTCAAAGATGTGCAGTTTATGTGGATTGGCCATGCTAAATTGCCCTGTAGTGGCCTGGGATATGCAGGCTAGGATGGTTATCCATGGGAAATGCACAGTTATCGTAAAAGAATGCCTGCAGTGTGGAAGCATGCCATTTGGCCCATCGAGCTGACACTGACCCTCTGAAGAGTATCCCAACCAGACTCACCCCCTCCACCCCCTGTAACCCTGCACATAACCTCTTCGGAGGACTGCTGTGGACTCGATGGACTTTAGGGATTCTGTGAGTTAGAGGCATTGCCTCTAAAAAGCTTTGAGTGCAATTAATTCTCAGCGTAATGATAAATATAAGTTATTATCTTCTTTACTTCCAAATACTATGACATGGATTTTCTGATAATCTGCCAGTCGTATTTTGCATTGATGGTAAGGGGACCCTGCAGAATTCCCATCCTGGCAAACTCTGAAGATATTGTTCGCAGAATTGAAGATTCGACTCAGTAATGCTGCTACACCTGGAAACCTCCAAAAGTTCAATTTAAATTAGTGAATTCGCTGAATCATACAAAATTAAATAAACGGGTAATCAGAAAACCATAGTTTTAGTTCACTTGTGGGACTTGAGCATTGCTGGCTGCACCAGCATTTGTTGCCCATCTTCAGTTCCCATTGGGTATTAAATGCATAAATACCTGAAGCACTACTCAAATCACACACCCCAGATGACCTACATCCTCCAGAGACTGACCTGACATCCCACAGCACCTGACCTCCTTATTCATCTGCGAGGTCCCCCCGACCCCGGTACTGGACCTGATTCTCCCTCGATCCTTCTGCTATTGCTGAATATGCTTTCTGAAACCCCTGCCAGATCTGATTTCTCCCAACCACCTGGACCTACCTAAGATACTGTATTACTTACCAGCCCTCTTGCTGCCTACACCCCATCCACTTGGTATCCTATTGGCTTCCTATCATCTGGCATCTACTTAACTGGCATCCTCGAGTGCAGTGGATGCCAGGATATTGAATAAATTTATGTAGGATGTGGAGAGATTTTTAATTAGCAATTGGTTGAAGGGTATGGAGAGTGGGTAGGAAAGTGCAGTTGAGGCAGAAAAAATAAGTGCTTAGACAAAATTTGAGGCTGTGGGCCAAGTGCTAGAACGTGGGACTAGTGTAAATTTAGAATAGGTTTTTAATGGTGCAGACTCGGTGCACTGCAGAGCCTCTTCTGTACTGTGTGATTCTATGGGATCAACCATGATTGTATTGAATGGCAGAGCAGGCTCAAGGGACTGAATTGTCTACTCCTGTTCCTCCTACTTGTGTTCTATGTACCCACTACATCATGCCCACCTGACTCTATTTACCTGGCATACTACCTCTTCCCAACTGGCACCCTACTTAGCACCCAGATGGTAGATAGCTGGCTAGTGGTAATGTCATTGGGCTAGTAAAAGAGAACTAATACAGGGTCTCTGTGGTGAACAGGTAGTATCCCTACCTCTGAGCCAGGAGACTTGTGGTCAAGACGCACCTGCACCAGAGATGTGTCATAACATATCTGAACAGGTTGATTTAAAAAAAATAATAATGGCATTTAGATCTATGTTAAATTTAGAACTCCAAATATTTGAGCGTTTAACAGGAATGAACTCAAACAAGGAATTAGGAGGGCAAAAAGGGGTCCTTTTAGTATCTTTGGAAAACAGGATTAAGAAAATCTCAAGGCATTTTATACATATAAGAAGGAAGAGGATAGCTAGGGAAAAGGAAAGTCCACTCAATGACAAAGGAGGGAATTTATGCATGGAGCTGAATAAAGTGGATGTGGTCCTTAACGAATACTTTGGATTGTTATTCACAAAGGAGAAGAACATGGTGGATGGTGAGTCTTGGGAGGGGTATATTGATATTCCAGAACATGTCAATATGAAAAAGGATGCTTTGGGTGTTTTAAAAAACATAAAGGTGCACAAGTCCCCAATACTTGATGAGATCTATCCTGCATTGCTGAGGGAGGCAGGCGAGGAAATTGCTTGGCCCTCGTGCGAAATCTTTGTATCCTCTTTAGTCATGGGACAGGTCCCAGAAGACTGATGAATAGTCAACATTGTTCCTTTGTTTAAGAAAGGCAGTAGGGATATTCCGGGAAATTACAGGCTGTTGGTAAGAAGATTTTTGGAGAAGATTCTTAAGGGTAGGATTTATTCATATTTGGGAAAAATACAGAGTTGTTAATAATAGGCCATGTCTCACAAACTTGATTGAGTTTTTGAGAAAGTGGCAAAAATGATTGATGAGGGCACGGGAGTAGATATCTGTCAGAATATTAGTAAGACCTTTGACAAGGTCCCCCATGGCAGGCTGATACACGGGATCTTCAGTGAGCTGGTAAGATGGCTACAGAACTGACTTAGTCATACAAGACAGAATAGTGGTGGAAGGGTGTTTTTCTGATTGCAGATCTGTGACCTGAGGTGTTTAGTGGGGATCAGTGCTGAGACCCCTGTTTGTAATATATATAAATGATTTGGAGGACAATGTAGTTGGCATGATTAGTCAGTTTGTGGACACAAAGACTGGGGAGCTGTGGACAGTGAAGAGGATTTCCCAAGGATATAGGATATAGATAAGTAGAGACTTGGCCCAGAGAAATGGCAGCTGGAGTTTAATCCAGACAAACATAAGGCGATGCATTTTGGGAGATGCAGTGCAGTAGTGGAGTATATAATAATGGAAAACCCTAGCATCAATACACAGCGGGATGTAGGCCTACAAATCCACAGTTCCATGACAGTGGCAATGCAAGTGGATACGGTGGTCAAAAAGGCACATGGCACGCTTGCCTTCATTGGTTGGGGCATGGAGGAAAGAAATTGGCAAATCATGTTGTAGTTGTATTGAACTTTAGTTGGGCCACATTTGGAAAATTGTGTACAGTTCTGCCAGCCACACTGTCAAAAGGATGTGGAGGCTTTGGAGAAGGTATAGAAATGGCGTACCAGGATGTTCCCTGGTTTGGAGGGTATTAGCTATGAGGAGAAATTGAACAAACTTGGTTTGTTTTCTATTGAACGCTGAAGAATAAGGGCAACCTGATAGAGTTTTTAAAAATTATGAGAGACTTGGATAGAATGGACAGTCCCAGGGCAGAAATGTTGATTACTTGTGTGTTTACAGTAAAAGAGAACAAGTTTAAAGGAGATGTAAGAGGCAGGTTTTTAATACAGAGGGTGATAAGAGTTGGAATGTGGTGCCAGAAGAGATAGTGGAGGCGGATTCCAAAGCAACATTTAAGAGGCATCTTGTCAAATATACGAATAGGCAGGGAGTAGAGAAATAGGGATAGTGTGGAGGCTAAAAGTTTTTAGTTTAGAACTGCATCACATGTCGATGTGATCTTGTTGGGCCAGTGGGCCTGTTTCTGTGCTGTACTGGACTGTTCTTTGTTCAGGCATTCTACCTACCTGACATTCTACCCTTTTACTGATCTAGGCTCTAAACTCATCTGCCTTACCTATAATAAGGCGTAGAGCTGGATGAACACAGCAGGCCTAGCAGCATCAGAGGAACAGGAAGGCTGACGTTTCGGGCCTAGACCCTTCCTTTTCTGAAGAAGGGTCTGGTCCACTGCATTTGATGCACCCAATGTGGCCTGGTCTACATTGGAGAAGTCAAACGCAAACTGAGGGACTGCATTGCAGAACATTCTGGTCTGTGTGTAAGCATGGCCCCGACCTTCCTGTTGCCGGTCATTTTAATACAGATAAACTCCTGATTTATCTTTCCTAATGGGCAACCATTATGCAAACGTGCCTCATCCATCTTCAGTCTACTCTACACTAAAAAGAGGCAGTCTGAGAACATTTTTATTTAGGGAGTGGAAATAGTGCTATTTTAATCAATATAGCAGCTTTTGTCTATTTGCATAATCTTGGAATAACACGGATGCATCAGGAAATGCTGGGTACTTACCTGAGAAACAGATCAACCTTAGTCAACTGGAGCAGACAAAGGGAGCAGTGAGTTATTTCAAGACCAAAGAATGAAAATGCTGCTTCACCTGGAAAAACTGTTTAGACCCTGAGATGGTGAGCAGGGAAGAGGTGAAGGGAACAGGTCTTGCAACTTCAGCAGTTACCCACTTCGGGGAATAAACTGACATCCACTACAAAGCCACTGGTTCCCATAGCTACTCCCCTACAGCACTTCACTCCCCACATTCTGTAAGGATTCCATCCCATTCCTACAGTTCTTTCACCTTTGTTGTATCTGTTCGGATGATGCCACCTTCCAAAACAGTGCTGATGACATGGTTTCCTTTTTCCATATCCATAGTTTCCCACTCACTGTTATGACAGGGCCCTCCACGCATTCAACCTATCACCCGAGCTTCTGCCTTTTCCCCTTCCCATCATTCACGATGACATGATTGGGTCTTCCTTGTTTTTTCATCCCAACAGCCTCTGCATTCAAAGAATCATCCTCTGCCATCTCAGACAACTCCAGCAGAATGCCACCACCAAACACATCTTCCTCTCACTCCCCTATCTGCATTTCAAAGGGACCGTTATCTCCCAGACACCCTTGTCCAATCCCCGATAACCACCAACAACATCCCCCACTTCTCATGGCACCTTCCTATGTAACCGCAGTAGGTGCAACACCTGCCCCTTCACCACTTTCCTGTAGGTGCAACACCTGCCCCTTCACCACTTTCCTGCTCACCATCCCAGGGACTGAACCATCTTTCCAGATGAAGCAACATTTCACTTTTACTTTCTCTAATCTGGTCTATTGCATTCGATGCACCCAATGTGGCATACTCTACATTGCAGAAACCAAAACAGACTGGTTGACTACTATGCACAAGTATGACCTTGAATCCGGTAACCGGTCATTTTAACACAGCATGCTGCTTGCTGCTCACTTGTCTGCCCTCGGCATGCTGCACTGATCAAGCAAATCACAGCACAAACTGGAGGAGCAACAGTTCTTCAGACTAGGCACTTTGCCACCTTTTGGACTTAATATTGAGTTCACCACCTTCAGGTTGTGAATTCACTCCCATTTCTTCCCTTTCTTTAACTTGTGTCTCTCCCTGTGGATGCTGCCTGACTTCATAGAATCCCTACCGTGCGGAAACAGGCCATTCAGCCCAACAATCTACACTGACCGTCCAAAGAGAATCCCACGCAGACGCATCCCCCTTCCCTATCCCTGTAACTCTGCATTTCCCATCGCTAATGCACCTAACTTACACATTTCTGGACACTATGGGCAATTTAGCATGGCCAATCCACCTAGCTTGCACATCTTTGGCCTGTGGGAGGAAACCGGAGCACCCAGAGGAAACCCACATAAACACAGGTTGTGCAAACTCCACACAGACAGTCGCCTGAGGTTAGAATTGAACCTGGGTCCCTGGCACTATGAGGCAGCAGTGCTAACCAGTGAGCCACCGTGCTGCCCTTGCTGTGATTTCCAGCATATTTGTTTTCAGTCTAGTAACAATGCTGTGTACAGTTTTGTTCTCCTTAGTCAAGGAAGGAATTCTTGCTTTGAGAGGGACTGCAACAAATGTTCATCAAACAATTCCTGGGATGAAGGGATTGGTTTTTGAAGAGAGTTTCAGTAGACTGAGCCTAATTTCCTGGCATCTACAAGAAAGAGAGGTGACCTGATTGAAAAATAATATTCTGAAAGGGCTTGTTGGTGTGTATGATGAAAGAACAGTTTGCTCTGTGCTTGAAGGGCAAGTGCAGTCAAGGTTAAACTGGTGCTGTCTCAACAATCTGAATTTTTCTGATGAAGGGTCTAGGCCCGAAACGTCAAGCTTTCCTGCTGCTATGATGTTGCTTGGCCTGCTGTGTTCATCCAGCTCCACACCTTGTTATCTTGGATTCTCCAGCATCTGCAGTACCTATTATCTCCTCATACTTGACCCCTGGTTCTGGACACACCCACCATCAGGAACATTCTCCCTGCATCTACCCTGTCTAGTCCTGTTAGAATTTTATACGTCTCTATGAGATCCCCCCTCATTCATCTGAACTCTAGCGAAAACAATCCCAACGTAGGCTATCTCTTTTCATATGTCAGACCCACCATCCCCAGAACCAGCCTGGTAAAACTTCGCTGCACTCCCTCGAGAGCAAGAGCATATGTCCTCAGAAATGTTTTTGCTTCCAAAGTGAATAACCTCACAGTTATCCAAATTATACTGCATTTGCCATTGATTTTCCCGCTGACCTAACCAGTCGAGATCATGCTGAAGGATCTCTGATTCCTCATCTCAATTCACCCTCTCACCCAACGTGGTATCATCTGCAGACTTGGAGAGGTTACATTTTGTTCCCTCACCCAAAGTATTAATATGTATTGTGAATAGCTCGGGTCCCAGCATCAATCCCTGTGGCACCCCGCTGGTTACTGCCTGCCAATTTGCAACCAGCTACATGATGGTGTTTCAGTAGTAAATCCGTTCAATCTCAATCTTCCTATCATACTCTATATGATGGTGTATATTGCCTTTAATGCGAAAGTATCACCCGATCCAGCCAGATGAATGAATGCAGGGTTAAGGATTTTGCCAGTTCTAATGCAACATCAAGTGATTTGCTGAAAAGCCTAAAGGAACAAAGCATAAAAGCCTATTCAGCATCGCACACATTTTCTGGCTTCGAACTAGAAATGTAAACTTGAATAGCTATTCTCAGATGCACTCGTTAAAGTTGATTTCTGATGTTCTAATTTGGAAATAACCTTTACCCAGTGCGCAGCCACAGTAGTTGAGACTTAATGGGCAAATGCATTGCCTCTAACTCTAACTACTTTGTTATATATAATTCCATAATCCTGCCTCAACCATTTTGTAACACTGGCTTTTAATTTCTGACAATGTTATCAGATCTTTTCCACACTTAGCAAGCATTGCTAATAAGCCATACCCATTTTTGTTTAAGATGTGATGTTCTCGGTGTATTTTAACAATCAAAACATGGTTAAATGAGTTTGCAGTATGTAAATGTCTTTTATTAAAGTGATGGTGAAAATCATAGATTTCCTGAATATGCAATAGTGCTAAGTGGAAGACATATGCTATTTTTATATCTCTATTTATCTGTCTAGCTGAGCCCTGGCGGGCAGTTTGTTGTGAGTTGTTTTTTAGTTTAGTCAGGAAATGATGATCAGCACAGGCCTGGAGGGCTGAAGGGCCTGTTCCTGAGCGTACTTCTCTTTTGTTCTTTTGACCCCAAGTGGGTATGTGAGATAATTTTTTGGGGTCCAATCCGGTGAAGCAGCAATGGTTAAAATTGAATTCTGACCTAGTTATGACAGCTATGCTCTTCCTTTAACACAACCTTGCTCTGTCTGCCCTTTATTCAACTATTTGTTCTCGTTGAGGGCACTTGACAATTTTCTAGTCTTCGTATGGAGTCGCATTGGGAAACGTTTGGGAAGCACAGCTCCACAGAAGATTCTTGAGGGTTATTGCACTGAAGGAGCAGTCTTAAGTTTCAAAAACTATATATTGCATGAAATGGTATGATTTTCCTCAACATCCCAGTCCCAGAAATGAAAATATGTATAGAAATAGTTGATCCTTACTAATAATTGCCCTCCTTATTCAATAGTGCACATATTGATGTCCATTGGCAACAGTTCTAAGAAATAAATTCAGTATCCCATCTCCAGTAGAAGACCTGCGTGAACAGAAATTAAAATGAAAAGACAATCAATTCAGTTTCAGAGAACTGAGCCTGCTTGTATTACTATATAGACAACAAACAGAAGCATACTTTGAATATTGAGCAGGTTTGCATACCTCGTCTCCAAAAGATAATGATTCATCAAAGGGAAGCACAGAAGTCTAATAGGCCTTAGAGTGGTGAATTCTTTACCACAGAGGGCTGTTGAGGCAGGGTCATTAAGTATATTCAAAGCTTGAGGTATTTTTAATCAGTAAGGGTTATGAGGTAAAGGCAAGAAAGCCAAGTTAAGGATTACCAGATCAGCAATAACCTCATTGAATGGTAGAGCAGACTCAATGAGCCCAAATGAACCGATCTTCTGTTCCTATGTCTTATGGTCTTATATTCCAAGTATGCAAAACATTATTGTAACAAAAATAGCCTTAAGACACAGCTGTACAGACAGGTGGTTTCTCTGAAGTGAGCTCAGGGAACCAAGACCAGCAATTATCTGCAACCATGTGGCTTCCAAGAAATATCTTGTTTCGGAGCTTCAGTCCTTCTTCAGGTGTTAGGTGAAGGAGTGAGGCTCCGAAAGCTTGTGTTTCCAAATAAATCGTTTGGACTATGACCTGGTGTCTTGTGATTTCTGACTTTGTCCACCCCAGTCCAACACCGGCACATCTACATCATAAAAAAGTTTTAATCTGTCTCTCTCTTGATTTTTTTTTTAAAAAAAGGTATCTTCACAATCCTTAAAACTCCAGTCCACAAGAATTGTTAAGTATGAAGCCATAATTACACTGTAGGTGTAATTTCTCATTGTTTAGTCTTTGTTTTCGTCATTTAGCATTTCTATCATTTCATGTTTCTTCAGTAATATGCTGCCAAAGGTTGTTCCCATTTCTACCTTTATCGTCATGCAAGAGCAGTGAGCAGAAAGTCAATATGAATTTGTACAACTGTATAGATGTTAGCTTTTGTTTTTGAAGCATGTTCTCATATGGTAAACTGCCCTTTTTTAAGTTTATTACTTTGCTTCTATGTCCAAATGATTGAATAACATAATGAATACTGATCCAGAGAGCTGGATCATTGGTGGCATGATCTCACATCCCACCAAAACAGCTTGGAAATTTATGGAATGAAAGGCTACTTTTAGTATTGATTATTAACCAATTGGATCGTAATAAAACCCATCTGGTGCACTAACATACTTTGGAAAAGAAATCAGCTGATGTTAAAATTAAACAAAGAACTGCGAATACAAGTACTGCAGATCTGAAACAAAAACAGAAATTAGTGGAGAAACTCAGTATGTCTGACAACATCTGTAGGAAGAAAGCAGACTTAACGTTTCGAGGCCGGTGACTTCTAAACCAGGAGAGTTTGCTTAGAGATCTGCAGGTTGTTAGAACTGAGAAAATGTGGCTCTGTGAAAAATCATTTTGAGCATGCAAACTTTTCTTCTAAATATGTATTTAGAACACTGAAGTCATGGTCTTTAGCAGTGTTGCTTCTAAGTAGTGTGATCGCACAGCTGATTGGCATGCCAACACGATGATTTCCACATATGGAAGCTGTTACTGTGCATGAACCTTACAAATCCACACAGCCGGGAAAGAATTTGGGGAACGTTGGTCTTCAGTGCCAACACCCACTGCACCCTCCTCTCCACAAACCTTATTCGCTACCCTTGGAGCTCACCCTTTTTCCTGGCCGTCATCAAAGGCAGAATCAAACTTCTGTCAATCATAGTGTCCTGTTTGACTACCTGTCCCCCATTATGTGCCATGTATTTTCTCTATCATCAACATAGCTTACTGCTACCAAACTATTATTTCTTGCCATCTCCCCATCTCAGCATATTTGGCGCTGAAACTTTCATCCACAACTTTATTTATCTCCAGAGTTGAGCCTGTTCTGACTGTTCATCAGGACTCAAATCATTAACTCTGCTTTCTTCCTACAATCTGCTGACCTTGCCTGATATTCCATATCCACAATACTGGGGTTGACTGTCAAAAGCAAGCCATTTTGTTTCATACAAACTTTATAGAAAAGCCACATTAAAGTAAAACCAAAAGGTATCCAGTATCAACTCAAGCCCTGGAAATAGTACAGCCAATCCTGCTCTGTCAACAGAGCCTGCGCCTCCTAACTGACAGCCAGGGGCTTGTGTCAAAATTTGGAGAGTTATCCCTGAAAATTAGTCAAGCAACAGCCAGGCATAGCTGTTATTGTAGAATCATACCTTACAGTCAAATTCCTCCATCGCCTCCCTGGGTATGTGACAACCTACTGTCAGGACAAACCTACCAGAGTTGGTGAACACAGTGATTTACAATCAGAAAGAAGATGTCTTGGGAGTCCCTAACATTGACTCTGGACCCTATGAATTCACTTAACATCAGGAAAAAACATGGTCAAGGAATTCTCCTGCTGATTATCATCTGCCACTCCCCTGCAGCAGATGAATAAGTACCCCTCCGTGTTAAACGTGGTGTGGGGGAAACAATGAGGGTAGCATGGCTAGAAAATGTACTATTGATGGGAGTCTTCAATGTCCATCACGAAGAATGGTAATATCATTGCTGACTGAGTTGGCTGAGTCCTGAAAGATATATCTTACTAGACTGCATCTGCTGCCGGTGGTGGCTGAAACAAAAGGACCTTATCCTTGCTAATCTAACAATAACAGATGCAGAATAACATGACAGTATTGATTTACTACTGCATAGTTCTTGTGAAGCTCAGCCTTCACACTGAGGGCACTATGCACACAAACACTGTGCTGTATGGAGTAGATTCAGAATAGATCTAGGAATTCAAAATGGTGGTGTCACACCCAGCAGCATAATTGTATTCAAACTCCATCAGTGATCACCTAGCCTGGTATGTTTCTCACCCCAACACCACCACCAAGTAGAGAAATTCAATGCAGAGTGCAGGAGAACATGCTAAGGATATCTCAAAATGAGTTTCTAACCTGATGAAGCCACCAAAAAAAGGACCTTTTGCATGCCAGTTAGTGTAAGCAGCACTCAAAAGTCAGAGCTGAACAATCCACAACTTCTAGGTCAGATCACAGCCTTTCAACCCTAACACATCCAGTCAAGATGATGAGCCCTTGAACTAGAGGAGGTGGCTCCGCAAACAGCCCAATCCTTAGTGATGAGGGATCCCAGATTGTCGGTGTAAGTGATAGCTCTGAAGCATTTGCAACCTTCTGGAGCACAATACTGTGTAGTTGATTCTTCTTGGCCATCTCTTGCAATCTCCAGTATCACAGATATCTGTCTTCAGCCAATAAAATTCAATGCGTCTGAGAAATAGCTAAAAGCCCTAAAGTCTATAGGTCATGACAACATCCTCACAGTAATATTTAAGACTTGTGCTCCGGAAGTAGCTCCATCCATTCAACAAAGTAAAGAATTGTCCGGGTATATCCTGTACACATAAAGCAATACAAATCCGAACTAGCCAATTACCACTCCATCAGTCTGCTTTCGTTCATTAGTAAAATGATGGAAAGCATCACCAGCAGTGTCAGTTACACAGCATTAATCTGCTTGCTGATGCTCAATTTAGGCTCCACAATGTACACTTAGCTGCAGATTTCACTGCAAAATGATTTAAACATGGATGGAATACCAAACTCCAGTATTGAGGTAAAAGTCATTTCCTTTGAGATCAGGTCAGCATTTGAGCACACATGGCACCAAGGAACCCAAGCAAAATTTAAGTCAATAGGAATCATGGAAATGTCTCTGCCAGTTGAGTCATTCTTAACACAAAGGAAGATGGTTCTTGTTGGTGGCCGGTTATCAGGGCGGCACAGGGGCTCAGTGGTTAGCAGTGCTTCCTCACAGTGACAGTGACAGGGACATGGATTCAATTCCACCCTTGGGTAACTGTGTGGAGTTTGCATATTCCCCCCATGTCTGCATGGGTTTCCTCCGGGTGCTCCAGTTTCCTCCCACAGTCCAAAGAAATGCAAGTTAGGTGAAACTGACTGGGCCAGCCATACAAATACTATGTCTACAAATGCACTTCAAAGGCTATGCATTCTGCAGTCAATAATTCAGTTGTTAACCTCCTAAATCTAATGCCATCTACAAGGCACATGATGGAATACTGCTGATTTAGCCCTGATTATTGCAGCTCCAACAGTACGTAAGAAGATCAACACCATTCAGGACAAAGCATCCCATCTACCAATCTTAACATTCATTCCTTCCACCACCAGCACTTTGTAGTAGCAGTGAGAACACTTATAGGAACTACTTGTCCTCAGATAGCATCTAGGAAACAACAGCCCCACCTTCAAGTACTCCTCCAAGTCAATACCATTCTGCCTCAGAACTAGATTACCATTGCCTCACTCCCACTGCGTCAGTGCACCCTGGGCACGCATGTGTGAGTCATCAAGCTGAATGGAATGGGTTTGGATCCGGATGTAAATGACCAATAACGGCTTTCTTACGGCTACTCCAGCAGCAAATAAAATATCAGTAATAATAAACTGATTAAATGTTTGTGGCCCCCAGGACAGTAAGATGTAGAGCTCTAATTATTAATATCAAAAGTCAATTCCATAATTATGACTACTTGATTAGATTGCTCTACTGATCAGTTTGCAATAGGCTATATTCCTAAATTCCGTTAAGTTAACATTCAGCATTTAAGACAATTATTCTTCACAATATCTGTTATTTAAATGAATAATCCAGAAGGGACTCGAAATAGTATTGGTGAATCTCACCACAATTGCTTTATTATGAAGAAAGCTTTTTAAAACTAATTTTGATTTGTAGCAATGGTTACCCATTGTCAGTATCCATAGCTGCCCCTCCTATTTGCACCTGCAAAGCTACTAGTCTTCACATGTCCCAGTGCAGAATATTTCTACATCTACTTCTATTTCTACTTCCACTGCAATGCCAAACCAGTAAATTAAAACGAAATTGGATTATAGCTTTATTACCATGACTTGAAATTGTTAATTCCATCTCCGGTAGAGCTGCATATCTATGTGTGAACTGTGTAAATTTGATAGATGCCCTGTGTCTCCTATGGGCCTTCTTGAGATTTTCTTGAGGGTCACTTTCTCGTTCCCACTATTCCCACTACCATTATTACCAGGTAATACAGTTATGTTGTGACAACAGCTGCTGAATTTAATAAAACAGATGCTGGAGATCTGAAACAAGCACAGTAATTGCTGGCGAAACTCGGCTATCTGGCAGCATCTGTGGGGAGAAAGCAAAGTTAACATTCGAGTCTGGTGGCTCTTCATTAGTTCTATCACAAATGCAGAATTAAAATTCATCAAATTATCAACCCTCCATTAAACATAAAGTCACAAAAAGGAAAGCACCCCAGGACTTTATGGGGAGCTAGGGAGGAAATTGCAGGGCCCCTAGTGGAGATGTTTGTATCATTGACAGCCACGAGTGATGTGCCCAAAGATTGTGGAGGGTGGCTAATGTTTTACCGTTATATAAGAGACGCTGAAGGGAAATAACTAGGAACTACAGACCAATAAACCTAATGTCTGTGGTGGGTACGTTGTTTGAAGAGATTCTGAGAGACAGGATCTACAGGCATTTGGAGAGGCAAGGTCTCATTTTGAATAGACAGCCTGGCTTTGTGCGTGGGAATTCGTGTCTGACAAATTTGATTGAGTGTTTTGAAAGGGTGATCAAGGAGGTAGATAAGGGCAGTGCAGTCGACATTGTCTACATGGCTTTTAGCAAGGCCTTTGACAAGGTACTGCATGGTGGGTTGTTGAGTAAGGTTAAATCTCGTGGGATCCAGGGAGAGCTGGTCAATTGGATACAAAATTGGCTTGAAGGTAGAAGACAGAGGGTGGTGGTAGAGGGTTGTTTTTCAAACTGGAGGCCTATGACCAGCAGTGTGCCACAGGGATTGGTACTGGGTCCTCTGTTATTCGTCATTTATATCAATAATATGGATGAGAATTTAGGAGGTATGGCTAGTAAGTTTGCAGGTGACACAAAGATTGGTGGTATAGTGGACAGTGAAGAAAGTTATCTGGGAATACAGTGAGATCTTGATAAACTGGGGCAGTGGGCTGAGGAATGGCAGATTGAGTTTAATTTAGATAAGTGCAGGGTGTTGCATTTTGGTGGCTCAAACCAGGGCAGGACTTACACAGTCAATGGTAGGGCCCTGGACAGTGTTATAGAACAAAAGAGATCTAGGGGTCCTGGTTCATAACTCCTTGAAAGTGTAGTCACAGGTATACAGGATGGTGAAGAAGGCTTACAGCATGCTTGCTTTTGCCACTCAGAACATTGAGTATAGGAGTTGGGACATCTTGTTGCAGCTGTACAAGACGTTGGTGAGGCCACATTTGGAGTGCCGTTCTGGTCACCGTACAATAGGAAGGATATTATTAAACTAGAAAGAGTGCAGAAAAGATTTACTAGGATGCTACCTGCAGTTGTTTGTTCGCTCGCCGAGCCGGTGGTTCCGTGGTGTGCAGATGTTCCATTACCCTCATAGGCAACATCAGTGCGACCTCTAATTGAAGTGTTGGTGTTCTGCTCCATTCCAAATTTATATGATCCTCTGCTGTGGTGGATCTTGTCACTTCTGTTTCTGTTTTTTAGCAACAGTCTGTATACTGGCTATATTTCTGTGTTTGTTAACGGACTCCCGTGTTGAGAACCAGGCCTGCAGAAATTCCCTTGCATGTCTGTTGTTCGCTTGTCCCAGTGTGGTAACTTTGTCCCAGTTGAACTGATGGCCCTCATTGACTGTGTGTATCAAGTAAATATTGGCCGTGTCTTTTTATGCCAGCTGGTGTTCGTGTATCCTGGTCGTCTGTTTCCTCCCTCTTTGTCCAATGTAATATTTATTGCACTCGCTGCATGGAATTTTGTATTTCGCGTAAATCCTGTTTACTGTCGGTATGGGGGTTTTCGTCTTTGATAGCATTTGATGCAGTATTGATGTAGGTTTGTGTGCAATCATGATCTTATGCGTTCTAAGGAGTCTTGTTGTCATTTCTGATATATTTTTGATGTAGGGTAGCATTACTAGTGTCTTCTATTATACCGTGTCCTCTAACTGTTGTTTGTTTTGTAGCCATCGGCGGACAAAACATCTTGGGTATCCGTTGTTGGTAAATGCTTTGTGAAGGTGTTTCTCTTCCATTCTCTGGAGTTCTGGGGTGTTGCAGTGTGATATAGCTCATTTAAATAGTGTCTTAATGCAGCACTGTTTGTGTATGGGGGGTAATTGCTAGTGAAGTTCAGGATTTGGTCCGTGTGTGTGGCCTTCCTGTATACGCAGTCCGGAGTGCTACCTGGACTGGAAGATTTGAATTATTGGGAGAGGCTAGAAAGGCTGGGACTTTTTCCCTGGATTATAGGAGACTGAGAGGTGACATTTTAAAGGTCTATAAGATCATGAGAGGCATATATAAGGTAGATAGCCAACAGCTTGTCCCCATGGTAGAGGAGTCTAAAACAAGAGGGAATAGGAGAAACATTTGGACAGGTAAATGGATGGGACAGGTATGGAGAGATAGGGGCCAAAACACAGTCAATTGGGACCAGATTCATTGTGAAAACTGGGTGGCATGGACAAGTGGGGCGGAAGGGCCTGTTTCCATGCGTATACTTCCATATATCATTAATTTGTTATACATTGCAGTATTTAAATTGTCATAAAGCAGGCATAAGTTAGCAATAGAAGTTTTTAATTTCCAAGATATGGTTTGTTGTCATGGGTGACTTCAACTTCCCTAATATAAAACGGAACCTCCTAAGTGCAAATAGTTTAGATGGAGCAGATTTTGTCAGGTGTGTCCAGGAAGGATTTCTGACTCAATATATAGATAGGCTGATGAGAGAGGAGGCCATATTAGATTTGGTGCTTGGCAACGAGCCAGGCCAGGTGGCAGATCTCTTGGCGGGAGAGCATTTTGGTGATAGTGATCACAACTCCCTGACCTTTACTATAGTCATGGAGAGGGATAGGAGCAGACGGTATGGGAAAGTATTTAATTGGGGGAGGGGGAATTACAATGCTATTAGGCAAGAACTACGGAGCACCAATTGGGATCAGATGTTCTCAGGGACATGCACGACAGAAATGTGGTGGTTGTTAGGGAGCAGTTGCTACAAGTACTGGATAGGTTTGTCCCACTGAGGCAAGGAAAGGATGGTAAAGTGAAGTGACAAGACACGTGGAACACCTAGTCAAGAGGAAGAAAGCAGCTCACTTAAGGTTGAGGAAGCAAGGATTGGAAAGGGCTCTAGAGTTCTACAAGGTAGCCAGGAAGGAACTGAAGAATGGACTTAGGAGAGCTAGAAGAGGGTATGAGAAAACCTTTGCGGGTGGGATCAAGGAAAACCCAAAGGTGTTCTATGCTTATGTGAGGAACAAGAGGATGACATTCACAAGCCTTATTGAATTCTTTGAGGATTTGACAAAACACATTGATGAAGGTAGAGCAGTGGATGTGGTGTATGTGGATTTTAGCAAAGCGTTTGATAAGGTTCCACATGGTAGGCTCATTCAGAAAGTAAGGAGGCATGGGATTTGGGGAAATTTGGCTGTGTGGATACATAACTGTCCAATAGAAGACAAAGGGTGGTAGTAGATGGAAAATATTCAGCCTGGGACTCAGTGACCAGTGGTGTTCCGCAGGGATCTGTTCTGGGACCTCTGCTGTTCGTGATCATTATGAATGACTTGGATGAGGAAGTGGAAGATTGAGTTAGTAAGTTTGCCAATGACACGAAGGTTGGTGGAGTTCTGGACAGCGTGGTGGGATGTTGTAGGTTGCAACAGGACATTGACAGAATGCAGAGCTGGGCAAAGAAGTGGCAGATGGAATTCAACCCAGAAAAGTGTGGTGATTCATTTTGGAAGGTTGAATTTGAATTTAAATGCAGAATACAGGGTTAATGGCAGGATTCTTGGCAGTGTGGAGGAACAGAGGGATCTTGGGATCCATGTCCGTTGATCCCTCAAAGTTGCTACACAAGTTGATAGTGTTGTAAAGAATGTTTTCTGATGAAGGGTTTAGGCCCGAAACGTCGAGTTTTCCTGCTCCTATGATGCTGCTTGACCTGCTGTGTTCATCCAGCCCCATGCTTGTTATCAAGGTATATGTTGTGTTGGCTTTCATTGGCAGGGGAATTGAGTTTAAGAGCAGCGACATTATGCTGCAGCTCTATAAAACTCTGGTTAGACAACCCTTGGAATATTGTGTTCAGTTCTGGTCACCTCATTACAGGAAAGATGTGGACGCTTTAGAGGGGGTGCAGAGGAGATTTACCAGGATGCTACCTGGACTGGAGGGCAGGTCTTATGAGGAAAGGTTGAGGAGGCTAGGGCTTTTTTCATTGGAGCAAAGAATGATGAGAGGTGACTTGATAGAGGTGTTCAAGATGATGAGAAGCATAGAAAGAGTGGATAATCAGAGACTTTTTCCCAGGGTGGAAATGACTATCACAAGGGGGCTTAATTTTAAGGTGATTGGAGGAAAGTATAGGGGGGGGACGTAAGAGGTAAGTTCTTCACACAGAGAGTAGTGGGCATGTGGAATGCGCTGCCGGCAGTGGTAGTGGAGTCCGATACTTTAGAGACTTCTAAGCAACTCTTGGATAGGCACATGGGGGATAGTAAAATGTCGGGTATACAGGGTAGATTGATCTTAGTAGGATAATAGGTCAACACAACATAGGGCCTGTACTGTGCTATGTTCTATGTCCATGTTCTTTGTAACTGACATACACCTAAACACCCAAAGCATTTTCACAATAAACGTGCCTTCCAGGACTACTGCGGTCACAGTTAGTATGCTTCCATTGCCAAACTGACCAATTTCAACCAAGTAGTTGGTACCATTTTCAATGTATTGCAAAATTAAACTTAGCAATACACACCGTGTTCATTGTGTTAGCATCCATTGTGTTTTCCTCGATATTGTAGTTCCTGTACATACGCAATCTTAAGCTAGTGGTTCTAAATACATTTGCAAGGAAGTCATACCTCAGTGATTTCAGGTTTTCCTGCTTTCTTGTCAGCTGATTATTCCTTTAATGACAGGTTTCAAATACTATTCTCTAAAGCCTCCCTTTCTCCCCAAACCCACTTTGCAGCCTCTGTCTCTCTTTCTTACACCTCGTGCATGTCTAAAATTTAGCTGCTCCATAAAAATAGTTACACACCATTGTCTGAATAATGTATGCATTAAATAGTCGGCATTAGCTGTGAATATTTCCCTTTGAATTTCAAGTTACAGTTATGAAATATAACAAATCTGATCAGATTCTGCTCAACTAATGTGGTTAAATCCCTGTTGTGTTTTCATGTGTATGGCTGTGAAGTCAATAGAATTTCATTTCTCCCAGCACATTTTTCTGGTCAGTCTGGACCTGGCTTCTTTTTTTTTATTTAACCTATTTTTCTATTCAACCTGTTCAGAGATGTTATTACATACCTCTGGAGCAGGTAAAAGTTGAACCTGGGCCTCCTGGTCTATAGGATAGAGACACTGTATGACAAGAAGGCCCTAGTAGGAATTGCCCAAATAGTAGAGAATGGTTTCAATCCATTGACCTTGGGTTATAAGTTCAGCACAGTTCTGCTGAGTCTCTAGGCTGGCATTGGCCCTGGCTGCTGCTGCTTTTCATTTTTTCATGCCATGTGTATGTCACTTGCAAGGCCAATCCTTAATTGCCCACAGGAAGGTGGTGGCAAATGTTTTCCTGGACCTCGTCCTTCCTGCAGTACTTTAATTTAGCAAAATGATTTGGTGGGCCATTTGAGAAGACAGTTGAGGGTTAGCTGACATTAGCAATTATTCACAATGAGGAAGATGAACAAGTCATGAAAAGAGTTATTCCAGTATCACTTGAAAATAATACAAGATGAGCAGTTGGAAGGAATTTTGCAAAACAGGACTGTTGGTATATTTTCAGAGTCAGCTTGAGACAGGACTGCAAAGTCATACACATTTTAATGTTGAAGTTGTTTTAGCAGAAACCCAAGAATACAGTTTAGAGCAGCCAGGTTAATGTCATTCTCCATCTACTGCTTATGACTTACTGATCTTTAAAATGCTTGTACCTTACATTGCTGATTTTTTTGTGTTCATTGGTTTTTCTCCTCCTTCCCATTACCTTTTTGACTTTATTCTCTGATGTTTCTTTTTCTGTTCCATGGATTTCTTTTCACTATCATTATCTTTCGATGGCAAACTTTTTTCACTGTATTTCGATTGTTATCATTTCTCCTGCCAGGCTATAATCCTGTGATCCTGTTACCAAAATTACCAAAAATTAAAGGAGAATGTGGGAAACATGAAATGAAGACATTGTTCAATATGGTTCCTTTGCACCACAGGGCATGTACATGGGAAGAGAACACAGGGGAAAATGGAAATTAAAATGAAAATGTAATGAACATGAAAATGCATTTTGTATACTGACTTTTCTGAGTATGCCAAATGTGACCTACTGAGGCGTTATTTTTAGACTTTGAAAATTAAGCAAATTGCTGGAGTTATTTAAATGAAGAAAAACTGCAGCAAGCTGCAACGCAAGGGAAGTTGGGGCTACTTATGCATGAAATAAGGAGCTCACACACAGGTGCAGCAGGTAATCAGGAAAGCTGATGGCACTTATTTTAAGGGGTTTAGAGTATAAGACTGGGAATCTCTTACATTGCAACTGTGCAAGGTGATGGTGAAACTGGAGTGGTGTTGATTAAGTACTGCGAGCTGTTCCCTTTATTTAAGGCAAGATATAATTTCATTTGAGGCAGTTCAGAGAAAGTTCACTAGGATGATCTCTCTGGAGAGATTGGCTTATGAACAAAGACTGAACAGGCTGGGACTCTACTTACTTGAGTTTGGAAGAATGAGAGATGATCACAGTGGAAAATATCGGATTTTTAAGGGCTTGACAGAGTAAATGCTGAGAGGACTCTCATGGGAGAGTCTAGGATTGGAGGGCATAGTGTCAGAATAAAGGGATGCAATATTAGACTGAGATGAGAAGCAATTTCTTCTTCAAGAGTTGCGTGTCTTTGGAACTCCTTGCCATAGAGAGCTGTGGGGTCAGAGTTCTTGTGTATATTTAAGGCTGAGATAGATTTTTAGTCAGTAGGGGAATCAAGAGTTACAAGGAAAATACAGGGATGTGGACATGAGGAATGTTAGATCAATCATGATCCAGTTGAATAGCAGAGCATGCTCCAAGGGCAGAATCTGTTCCTGTTCCTATTTCTTATGGTATTATGCTGTTTACAAACCACACGTAAATATTGGACAGTTTCACCCAACCTTTAAATAGGTACTAGATGCAAATCCTATCCTAATTTTGTTCATAAATGTATATAATTGATGCAGGTATTTTTGTCTACCTCTCTTAGTTTAATAATTTCTAAGTGTAAATTCTGTTCCAACATGGAAGTGTAAATACGTGGCTGGAGCGGTGGCCCGTACTGACTCTGAAATGCATTAATAGTCAAAGTTGCAAAAAACTTTGTTGGTGTCTATCTCACACCTTTTTCACTTGACACCGAAACGGAAAATTGTACATTCTTAGTATCTGAAAAAATACTGCTTTTTACCATGCCCGGGCCAGAATTATCTATTTTCTGTCATAACAGAATTTTCCATTTAATCTTAACACACTATCACTGGCATAATGAGGTAGTATGCAGAAGTCCCCCCTCCCTAATATTTGTAAATGTGCAGTTAAAAATTCCCAATTCTTTTCTTGCCCTGTTTATAAACAGCACCTCTGTTGATTTACGAATTGTGTGTATTAGTTTTTACTGTTGGAAACAATCTCTCCATCTCTTTGAATGGCCGCACAACTACTTGCAGTGTACAACAAAGTTTCATCTTTAGTCCCTCTCCAGTTCATCTCTGTACCATTCCTCAATTGCATCATTTGGAAGCACAGAGCTACCCTCTACATTAGGGAAATATTGGAGGAGTAAACAAAATGTAGGTCAACTAGGTCAACCCATTTCTGATGAAGGGTTTAGGCCCGAAACGTCAAGTTTTCCTGCTCCTATGATGCTGCTTGACCTGCTGTGTTCATCCAGCCCCATGCTTGTTACCTCTATGTAGGTCAACTAGGTTGTGTTTAAAGGGTAGCTTAAAGAAGGGGAGAGCACTCAAAAAGTGAATATTCTTTGGCAGCAGTTCCAGAGTGCAATATGGACATGGCTGAAGTCATGGTCACCAATTGGGGTGTTGGAGGTGACTCCATAGCAACAGCGAGCATAATTTATAATACTTGACAGCAAGGTATATGGTTTAAAGCATTCTGAATTACAAAGGTGAGAATCCCAACTGGCAGTTGAAGTTAGCAAAGACAGGCAGTGATTCAATTAGCTGATGTTTAAATGGTCGAGACTGAGAAGCTAGCCAGGAGAGGATATTGCAATAGTCAAGTAAATGTATGGTAAAGTGACCTTTTACGTATTCTTTCCATTGATTTTATGAAACTTTAATTCATATGATGGGTGTTGTGTTTTAGCCCATTTCAAATTGAAGTAACTAGGCAAATAAAAATAAGACAATGTATTATTTAATAAATGTTATACTTTAAGAAACAAGCTTACCGTTGTACATTGTATTTCTGTAACATTTGACATACTCTGTGTCAATCAATGCTGCATTTCTGAAGGATCTGACTTTTAATGACTAGCCAACACGAAGCTCTGTGCCAGTGAGAAAGTAATCCATCCAGATTCCTGGCCGCAATTTGTTGTCCAATCAAGCATCAGGTTGAGCAGCCTTGAACATTAAAATGATCCTGCTACTAGTTGCTTGACTGGACACTTGTGCACAGTGTTTAATATGGATCAGTGAAATCAGGAAACAAGTGAATAGTATTGGTGTCAAGAGAAAATCGAGGAATGATAATTAAATTATTGCTGTGACTGGCTTTACTTTTGAATTGTTGAATTTGTATTTCGGTTTTAGATATTTGATTGTTGTCTTTATTCTGACTTTTAGATCAGTGCACAGTGACAAGGACGTATCTCTTCCTTCACAAATTCTGGTTCTTCAATGTTGTGTACTACTTTGGCAATTGGGCATTTATTGCTGTGAGTACATTATTTGTTTTTTGTGTTTATCTTTGAAATGATCTCTAAGACTTAGGAAACCTTAGATCATCACAAATCACTGACGTATCACACTTTACAACTTGTTCTTTTACTGTTGTCAGAGGCAGAAACTCAGAGCTCACATTTTCTGAAGGAAGCTATTGTAATTCCAGTGGAAGCAGATGAGGAAGAAGGCAGAACCCAAGTTACTAGCTGTTCAATTGACCCCACCGTTTCCAGGATTTCCTCTCAGAATTCGTGGGATCTCAAATGCAAAGGCATCAGGATGTTGTGTTGCCTCTCTGGTGCCAGGGTCAATGATGTCCCTGAGAGGGTGCAGAATATTTTGAAAGGGGAGAGTGATCAGCAGGAGGTCATTGTACACATCGGTACCAATGATATAGGTAGAGAAAGGGATGGGATTCTGCAGAGAGACCAGGAAAATAGGCAGGAGGTTAAAAAGTAGGTCCTCAAGGGTAGTAATATCTGGACTACCATCAATACTATGTTCCAGTGAGAATAGGAATGGGAGGATAGAGCAGATGAATGTGTGGCTGTAGAGCTAATGCAAGGGGCAAGGATTCACAATTTTGGACCATTGTGATCTCTTGGGGTAGAAATGACAAATATAAGGGGGACTGGATCCACCTGAATTGGAAAGGGTCCAATATCCTTGCAGGAGATTTTCTAGTTGTGAACATTGAACTGGGATATCATAACTATTGTAGAAATGTGGTTCAGAGATGCACAGGACTAGAAGCTTAATGTCCCAGGGTATAGATGCTATAGGAAGAATAGAAAGAGAGGCAAGAAGAGGGGGGTGTGGCGTTTTTGGTTAGGGATAACATTATAGCAGTAGTTAGGGAAAATATTCCTGGGAGATTGTCTGGTGAAGTTGTATGGGTAGAACTGAGAAATAAGAAAGGGATGGTCATCTTGTTGGGATTGTATTATAAAACCCCCAATAGTCAACAGGAAATTGAGAAACAAATATGTAAGGAGCTCTCAGATATCTGGAAGCATGAGTTGTAGTGGTAGGGGATTTTAACTTTCTAAACATTAACTGGGACAGTCATAGTGTTAAGGGCTTAGATGGGGAGGAATTTGTTAAGTATGTACCAGAAAAAAATTCTTCAGTATGTGGATGTACCTACTGGAGAAGGAGCAATACTTGATCTTCTGTTGGGAAATAAGGCAGGGCAAGTGACTGAAGTGTTAGTGGGGAGCAGTTTGGAGCAAGTAATCATAATTCAGTTAGTTTTAAAATAGTTATGGAAAAGATAGAACTGATCAAAAAAAGTTCTAAATTGGAGTAAGGCCAATTTTGACATTATTAGACAGGAACTTTCAAAAGTTAACTGGGGTCAGAGTCCTGCAGGTAAAGGGGCAGTTGGGAGATGGGAGGCCTTTAAGAATGAGATAACAAGTGTTCAGAGACAGTATGTTCCTGTTAGTGTGAAGGGCAAGGCTGGTAGGTGTAGGGAATGCTGGATAACTAGAAAAATTGAGGCTCTGGTCATGAAAAAGTAGGGGGCATATGTCAGGTGTAGACAGCTGGGATTGGGTGAATCCCAGATGAGTATAAGGACAATAAGAGCATACTTAAGTGAGAAATTAGGAGGGCAAGAAGGGAACATGAGATAGCTTTGGCAAATAGAGTTCAGGAGAATCCAGAGAAATTCTACATGTAAATTAAAGGCAAAAGAATAGCGAGATAGTGAATAGGACCCCTTAAAGGTCAACATTACCCTCTATATGTGGAACCACAGGAGATGGGTGAGATACTAAATGAATATTTCGCGACAGTATTTGCTGTGAAGGAGGACATGGAAGCTAGGGAACTTGGGGAAATAAACAGTAATGTCTTGAAAAGAGTTCATATTACAGAAAAGATGGTGCTTGATCCGCAGGACCTGATCAGGTGTTTCCCAGAACTTTGTGGGAAGCTAGGGAAGAGATTGTTGGGCCCCTTGCTGAGATATTTGTATCATCGACAGCTACAGGTGAAGTACTAGAAAATTGGAGGTTGGCTAATCTGGTGCCATTATTTAAGAAAGCCTGTAAGGAAAAGTCAGGGAACTATAGACTGGTGAGTCTTACATCAGTGGTGGGTAAGTTTTTGAAGGAGATTCTGTGGAATAGGATTTCCAAGCATTTGCAAAGGCAAGGACTGATTAGGGATAGACAGTATGGCTTTGTGCATGGGAAATCATGTCTTACTAACTTAATTAGTTTTTGAAGAGGTGACATAAAAGATTGATGAAGGCAGAGTGGTAGATGTTTGACAAGGTTCCGCATGGTATACTGTTTAGTAAGTTTAGATCACATAGGATCTGGAGGAGCTAGCTAATTGTATACAAAATTGGATTGAACGTAGGAGACAGAGGCTGGTGGTAAAGGGTTGCTTCTCGGACTGGAGGCCTTGACCAGCGGTGTGCCACAAGGATCGGTGGTGGGCCCACTGGTTTTCATCATTTAAGTAAATTATTTGGATGTGAATATAGGAGATATTGTTAGTAAGTTTTCAGATGACACCAAAATCGGTGGTATAGTAGACAGCGAAGAAGGTTATCTCAGATTACAACGGGACCTTGATCAGTTGGGCGCATGGGCCAAAGAATGGCAAATGGAGTTTAATTTAAATAAATGTGAGGTATTGCATTTTGGTAAGGCTAACCAGGGCAGGACTTTTTGAGTTAATGGTAGGGCGGAGTGTGTTGCCAAACAAAGAGACCTAGGGGACCAGGTGCATTGTTCCTTGAAAGTGGAGTCACAGGTAGACAGGGTGGGGAAGAAGGCATTTGGCAAGCTTACCTCCATTGGTCAGAATATTGAGTATAGTTGGGAGGTCATGTTGCAGCTGTATAGGACATTGGTGAGGCCGCTTTTAGAATATTGTGTACAATTCTTGTTGCCCTTCTATAAAAAGAATGTTGTTAAACTTGAGAGGACACAGAAAAGATTTACAATGATGTTGCCAGGACTGGAGGATTTGAGTTATAGGGACAGGCTGATTGGTTAGGACTTTTTCCCTGGAATGTCATACGCTAAGGAGTGGCCAATTAGAGGTTTATAAAATCAGGAGGGGCATGAATAGAGTGAATAGCCAAGGTCTTTTTTCCTAGTCCAAAACTAGAGGGCATAGGTTTAAGGTGAGAAGGGAAAGTTTTAAAAAGGATCTGAGGAGTAACTTTTTCATGCAGAAAGTGGTGCATGTGTAGAATGAGCTGCCAGAGGAAGTTCTGGAGATGGGTACAGTTACAACATTTAAAAGGCCCCTAAATGTGTATGTGAATAGGAAGGATTTAGGGGTATATGGGCAAAATGTTGGCATGATTGGGATGTCTGGTCAGCACAGACATGTTGGATCAAAGGGTCAGTTTCCGTGCTGTATGACTCTATGATTACCATTTTACAGGCACATATATAGAACTGTGACACAAATGATGGTATTTTTATCTAATGTCTGGTGAGAATTGGCAGAGACCCTTCCTGTTTGAAGGGCTGCTGCCAATAGCATGCAACAACCACAAACAATTCATTAGAAGCAGATCCAAGAGGGAAAAAGATGCCCATAAATGCTGAATTACATGAGCAAATGGTGTGTTTATAGGCCAGACTTCCAAACCATTGCAAGGCTTAGATTTGAATCACTTTATTTTCTATATATATGATGGAAATAAACCAACCAACAATTAGGAAAAGATTGCAACTTACAGAGAATGTAGTCAACAACATGCTTTGGTTGTGACCTTAAACTCTGATGTGTCGAGGGAGCTGACTTTCCTGTGCCTAGACTGTAAGTGCTTGATGTTATCCCAACTTGCTTGGTTTCTGTGGTCCAGGTTTGTATAGGCTTCTCTCTCCCTTTGTCAACATTGTAACTGTAAATAATGCTTATTCAAATGTCACTTTTTAAATATTTTCTATTCGTACTTTAATGGTACTATTTTATATCCACAGGTCTTCCTAATTGGGCTAATTGTCTCCTGTTGCAAAGGGAAACGTTCGGTCATTGAGGGGGAGGTAGACGATGACGATTCTGATTTAAGTGATGATGATCTCATGGAGAGACATCGTGTTTAAATCTATGCTGTGTTCCTCAGCTTTAGCACCTGGGCCACATGGGGGTGAAAAGAAACTGTTCTATTTATAACTAAAATATTTAAACTGACGTAAAAAATGGGTTGCATTTGTTCCTCTTTGGAGTGCAAACTTTGAAGAAGAGGTACCAGGGATATGTGAAGTTATAAAAGGAAAAACATTGAATCCATGTAATATTGTATTAAATTCAGCCATACTGCTGACAGCTGATTTTTCTTAAATACATTACAAAGGGCTGCTTATTTTCTAAATTGTTTTAAATGGAACAGGCTAATTTACAGATCGCTGCATGTGATCTCTGAAATTAAATTCAATAAGTGTTTTTGCTTCTTAATATTCAACTGCCATCTTAGAAAACATGCACATTTTAGTCTTATGATTGTATAAAGAACTAAGCAAAACATCATATCCGTAAGCAAACATTGTTTTATGTTTTTTTAAACCAATGATCACTGAATGCTAAGTCTAATTGTGCAACTTAATAATAATAATTTACTGTTACCTGGACGTTACTTTTATAATTAAAATAGCTACAAAAAAAATGGCTGAGATTTTCATTTTTTTTTCAAGGAGGAAATATGGAAAGATGCTCGTAATGTTAGTGGACTAGTAAACCAGAGGCTTGGACTGACAATGCAGAGTCATGAGTTCACGTACAACCGTGACAGCTAAGGAACTTAAATCCAATTAATGAAATAAAATCTGAAAATAAAAGCAGGTATGAATTATAGTGACCGAAAACCTACCAAATTGTACTGAATATCCATCTAGTTCATCAATGCCCTGCTGAAAGGAAGACTCTTGACTAATCTCTGACACAGGCTAGCAAATCAGAATTATATTTAAGAAGGCAGCTCATTACTTCCTGTCCTCCTTTAGCTTGAAAACGGTTAATGTCCTCTCAGTATGCTCTCTGTATTGGCTATTCATCACTCACCAAAGCTTCTTCAATAGTATTTTCCAAACTCATCACCTCTACCACCTAGAACAAGAGCAACAGACACATGGGTACAGTACCACTTGCAAGTTCTCCTCCAAGCCACACACTACCCTGACTTGGAACTATAATTAGCATTCCGTTCAATGCCATGGGATCAAAATGCCGTTCCTAACAGCGTTATGGATGTATCTCATATGGATTGCAGTGGTTCAAGAAGGCACCTAGTCACCAGCTAATTGGAGATGGTTGACAAATAGCAGGCCAGCCAGTGATGTCTGCATCCCATCAACAAATGAAAGAATGCCAGCAGACCATTTGAGTCTCAAGGGCAGCATAGCAGTGCCCCATCTATTCAGTTGTTGCTTTTTTATTAGGTTATATATTAAGAATATGGAGATCATGCAATGCTCCAAAAACATGGTGAGATTTTACAGTGGCCTTTAATTTGTCATATTTCTCCTTGTCATATTTCTCCTTGTCCGCTTCAAACCAGGGAGAAATGTCATTGAGGTTAAATGGTCTTGAAGTCAGAAAATGTCAATCTTGTCAGTGATCTCTGTCAAACTAAAACCACAGCTAATGTAGGTATGTAGTGCAAGTCTGCATTACAATGAAGCCAGTGTTCATTCACTAGATATTACAACATATGATCCCAACCTGTAACCATCCGCGTTGATAAAATGCATTGCAATATGGGGAAGCATTGGACCGAGCTAAGGTAATGCTGTAATTCTACTCTTTAAATCTGAGGTAATACATCAGAAGGGCAGTTCAATTAATGAGTTTATGTTTAGGAATTTGCAAATTATTTATGCAGTAAACAATGTTTTGCTTCTTCGGTAAATATAGTTAACGAAATTTGTGGTGCAGCTTCTACATGTCTCTGCACTACGCGGCGCTGATGCAAATATTACTGTATAACTATTGAGATGGAAATATGTGGCACTTTCCATATCAATAAAAAAAAACACCTGGATGCTTTTTAATGCAACAAGTGCTTCACAGAAGATTCTATTCTATTTTAGCTGAGGCTAGCGAGATAAATGAAAATGTTTGCATATGATTCTAATTCAAAGTGACTAATCTCATATTTTTCTTGTATGGAGCCAGTTTTTAATTGAAAAGCCAAATTCCATATTTCTTTCTGAATCTGGATCTGACCCGCAGGAAGTCAGTCATTGGGAGTTTGGAGAATGGGAGGCAGGCAAGGGCAGCATTGGATTAATAAACTTCTGAGCCACGATTTTCATATACATATAAAAATTCTTGCATTGCTTCACTGTACTTTCTAAAAACTAACATATTTTGCACCCTGAGATAAAAGGTACTGCAGATGCTGGAGAGTCCGAGATAACAAGCATGGGGCTGGATGAACACAGCAGGTCAAGCAGCATCATAGGAG